>JAPYZA010009636.1:0-19938 GCA_030522685.1 Eupelmus azureus | reverse complement strand
TTTTCCGTGTTAAAATGAAATAAATAAATAAGCTGAAACAGGTAAACAGTAGGCTATTTTGTCATGCTTGCACATACACACTTTATTACCTATTTACTTCAGAAATATATAATTTATCTTTAAATCTACATTTATTACTCTTATTACGTATAAAAAAAACATTATTTTTTAATAATATTTTTAAAATTGAATTACAGAGCTGCTATTGTAAAACCTTATTCCAATATACAAGCTTCTTTCACTATAGGTAATATAAGTCTGTAGCAGTAATGCGAATCGTGTATTAAAGGTTTTCAATTTCCTGGCAGTATCCGCTGTAAAAACAGAATTAGCTTTAAATTGCTCTGCAAAAACGTCAATAAAAGAGTTATATTTATATTACTGCTCTATTCATGCAATATGTGATCATTTGTATCGGCAACAACTTAATAGAATTCTTATCGAACAAATTTTAACTTTAAATGAGATGAAAGTTGTAAGCTGTATGTTTACTTTATAATACACCTTTTGTTTTTTAACTTAAATGTTTACTCGTCATGGTATCTAAACATAAAATATGTGAACATAACTTTATATTTATATGTTAGATAAGATTACCAAATTAAAAATATCCTAATACTAAAAAGTACACTTGAATTAGAGAATAAGTATTTTCTCATTTTCTTATCTTTATTGAAGAAGCCCATCAAAATTATGCTTGTCAATTATTTATTAGTTCTATTGACAACCAGTTACTAAAAGGTCAGTGAAGTAAAATTTATGGCGTGATAAAAAAATTGCAGCCATAAGCAGTGATTGCTCGAAAATAAACTGCGATGCGTTTCACAATTTTACCTGTTCATAAAGAGACTGTAAGTACGCAATATGACGTTTGCCCGTGTGCGTGCGCGACGTCACGGAAAGAAAAAGTTATGAAATAAGACTTTTCAGTTAGCTAGTTAAAGTTTCAACTATTTTCCAATAAACCTATCGACATTTCTTTCGATCTAATCCTTATCGCGGCCATTTCTTTCAGATTTAGACAAAGACATTTAACATTTCCTTTTTTTACGAAAACTCGTAAAGTTGGCGAGCTCGTGGGCGTCGGGAAAGTTAAAATTGAGCTGATGTGTTGCCATTTGAAGAGGTGTGCAAAGTTTTAAGCCCATTTGCGCCGGCATAAAGGTTGCTTTATGGTCGGGACAAGCTAAATCACCCAGTTCGCCTTTGTCACTTCGGAGGATTAATAATCCGCGTATGTGGGGATTGCGAACTAACACGACATGCCATGAGGCACGTTAGTTTATATTTTCCTGTGTTTGCGTACTGTAATGTTACATTGAGATTAGTTTCTAGAGTTTGCTTCTGTTCGTGCACATATAGGTGCTCAGCTAAAATAATTCAAAATATAATAATTTTGGTTAATGGATTTTTTGGTGTAATTTTATTTAAGAAATTTCATAAGATAAAAATTTATACAGTGTTGGATAAAAAAATTTTAATAGAAAATAGGTAATTAGCTGTATCGTAATAGTAGTTTTCGTAACAAGCGTGTAACGTTTGACACTCTCTAAAGTTGAAATAGTGAAAATTCTACTAATTCTAGTAGTAAAACTTTTTTACTAGTAAGAGAATAACTTTGTTTAATTTGAGTCAACAATTTTCACTATTTTTCGTAGTAGAGTTTAAGCGTTCAATAATAAAATAGTGAAATATTAATATTAAAATAGCGTACATTTCACTATTTTCATTAGTGTACATTTCTCTAATTTCATTAGTGCACATATCCCACTTTTTAAATTAGTGTGTGGAGCATTTTGGACTAGGCCATTTAGTGCATATACACTATGTTTTTAGTGATTTTTCACTATTTCAACTTTAGAGAGTGCAAAATGTGTAAAGTGCAACTTTACGCATACTATACATAAATATACTTTAAATTCCCCAATCCTTGAAGCACCTATCAATCAAATCCACACCCGACCCCCACACCTCACCTCACCATCCCACCGCCTATCCCCAAACCTCGATCCCAACCCACCAAAACCACCATCGCACCCACCCACATACAAAAAAAAAAACTATCCCACCAACCTAATCGGCCACACCGCTCATGTACGATGACCGCATAGCTATCCATCCTCTATTACCTCCTCGCTCAAGCACGCGCACTAGCCTTTTATCGACATTGTACATAATTGTGCAATGCATATTGGCCGGTGCCAGCGGGGCCAGCCTCTCTCACTTTCTCCAAGGCCCGCAACTAGCGCGCGATTCGCACGAGCGCGCGACCGGCAGTCTCGGCTCCGCTAGCTGCCAGGCTTGCCCGCGCGCGCAGATAACGCGACTATTCTCTCTAATACTCGCCTCCTCGCTCCTCCCGATTTCCGCTTATATTTTCACTCGAAAGCGATATTGCGTAAAATGCAGACCGGCCGCCCGTACAGCTGGTATAACGTTGTAGTCGCGATTATCGGAGCCGACGGTGCGTAGGCGACTCTACGTTTCTACTCCTGGAAGAGCCGATGAGAAAGTCAGCTGGGATTTCAAGAAATTCGTCGACGCTATATTCATGCGAGCTGAAGTTTGTGTAAAGTGCTGGGGATATAGGTGTGCGCGTACGCTTCTTTCAGAGTGAAAGATTCACGAGTTAACAGTGGGGAACAGTTAAAGGAAATGCGAGTGACCAAGGCTGGAAATTATTGGAGAATGCAATCGGCTGAGCGAGATCGTAAAGAAGACGGCGCATCGAATGGTCTAAGAAGAGTGATAGGAGGCATCCACTTTCTGTTTTATTATGGTAGGCATGCGATTACTTGGTGATGATCGTTTTACGTTTACTCTTGCTGCGCAGTTTTTTTGTTGTCAAAGTTGAGGATTCGATTGATTACCGAGGCGTGTGTAGGAAATATTGGTTAGGAAGTTAAGGAGATTGATTGGAGGATCGTTTATAATATGGTTGTCAGTGACCGTTATTAGAGTATTTTTGGATGAATAGGTCGAAATTCTGATTAGCAGAAACTGGAAATAACTTGGGCTAGACGAAAATACGATCAGATTTGTTATTTTGAGATAAAAATAGTATTGATGGTGTTTTTGACTTCCTTGTTTTGACTCCTTTAATCGATAAAAGTAAACCAAAATAAACGCATGCGTTTATATTATTAGCATCAAACGACTTGAATAACTTTGCGAACTTTCAAAACCAATAAATATTTACAAAACAAAATCTGCTCCAACCGAAATGCACTCTGAATTAACTTAAAATGCATCTATCTCGAAATGCACTCTGAATTAACTTAAAATGCATATACCCACTTTAACTCTCAATAGCCATCATCACCCAATACGCTATCTCAAAGCGAGCGATAAACCCAGCTTTATTAAGAAGAAACTGTCCATTGTCGTCGTCGACTCTGACCCATTGATCCGCCAATAGACCTAATCTTCGACGCAAGCCCGCTGCTTTCAAGCCGATTAACTCGCAGATGAATTTTTTGATATTCCCAACGACTCGGAGGGACACTGCCGCCTTATCTGCGGCCAACTGCTTCGGATCCCATCGACTGGAATTTGCGATAGCCGCATATACACGGAGCATGCCGTGCGTAATAAATAAACCGGATAAGGCCAAAGTCGCTTCCCACGTCCGATTCGGGATTGTTTGTTTTTTTCCTCCTCGAGCAACACGTTGCCGACGGGGGTAAAGTCGGGGTAGGTTATCATGCAGAAGAACGACTTCCGTCTTCCGTATCTCGCGAACGGCCTTTTTTTACTCTCTTTCTCCCACTCTCTATTTCGTCTCTGTATCGCGGAATGAGGCGCGCTTGTCCAGTGTGTAAGTATCGATCTGCGATGACAGGGTGGCCTGCTTACCGGCTTCGTATATAGGAGAGGGATCGTAGTTTGAGGAGTTTGTTTTTCTGCGTGGATTCTTGGGGCAATTTTTTATGGCGCGTCACAGTGGTACCATCGGAGATGGATTTATTAATGCCTGGAAGGCGGGAAGGTGCATCGTTCAAGATTAAGGCTTTATGTAACATTTATCTTTGTATAGTCTCTGCATTTTCCTGAATGAAGATGGGTGGTGATGTTTGAGTAACTCTTAGCTGCGCCGCGAATTCCGGCTGCGTTTGCGCTCAGTTTTCATCAAATAGACATCGCAAATTCGCACTAGTCTTAAAGCGCGCCAGCAGACGCGCATATTTGGCGTTTTGGCTAATATGTGAATCGTTTCTTTTGTAAGATAGGCAAACTCATTTGGAGTAATAATGAAACATTGAAATTTTCGAATCGATATGGTAAATTTGATTTCCAAATTGAAAATTTGGCAAGGCTTTCGACTGGAAATGCAAAGTTTCAAAAATTTCAGAACAAAGCCAATTGCAAAAGCCGAAGAAAAAAAGGCAAGAAAAAATAAGTAATACTTTCAAAAACGATCATTTCGCATGCGAACGCGTGCCCCGCGCCACGCAGCCCGAGAAGCATAGCCAAGTTTCAAAATGTATTCCGGTCATGTATAAAAAGTTGCGGTAGTACAGGGAGAAACGATATATATTATATACGCAACGATTAGCGCTGTGGCACAATGAGCTGAGAAAGGAAAAAGTAACAACCCTTGCCGGCTTAAAAGTGTAGAATTCACTGATTGCAGTATTGCGCAATGTTACATGGCTGCTGCGTTTTGGTGTTAACGGTTTCTGCTTCCATGATTTATGTTACAGCACAGACTTTATTGTCTAGTTTAATTGCTGTGTTTGGAAGTGGAATAAAATTTAACTGCGGTGTTGACTTTTTTCAAACTAATTGTTAATATGTAAAATTTAAAAAGTATGGAATTATTAGTTTAAAAAATTGTGAGTTTTATTACATTTTGAGTATTTAAATTACCTTAAAAATATCATTTATCGATTAAATATTTATAATTCGCCAACAATTAAATATTATTACGAAATTTATTTTGGAAAACTAGGAAATATTAGCCTAGTAGATAAAATATGGACTGTAAATAAAACGAACGGCAAAAACGCTAAACATAATTTGAAATAGAAACGCCCACAAACCTAAATTGAAAATGACATATTTCATCTTTCCTACCCAAATTTAGCTTCTTAAAACAAAATCAATACTCATCAAGAATACGTCTACTAAAAATAGAAAACAACCATTCAACCACCCCATATAAATCCCCCTATAAACCATGTCCACAACCACCACCAACAACAACAAAAACACCTAGAACAGTCTCGAGAAAACGCATGAAAGCGTCCAATTCGCTTTTTCACCCAACAGTCAACGACCTACGTACATTCACAATATTGTCTCCTTAGAACTATATATATATATATACAGGATCAGCCATCGAGAACGGAAGGAAGTAAAGAACTACGCCAGAGTAGCGCGCCGCTTACGATAACACTTTGCGACCTGTCGCATGTATAGATGCGCGCTTTCTCCGTCGTTAGAAACGCGGAGGAAAAAATGCCGGGTTATTGTAGCTGTGCTTAGCCTTATATTATATCGTTCTGCGTGGGGGTGTTGGTAGGAGGGTTCGTGGAGAAAGCAGTAGCCGCGACGATGATTGCTGGATTCGCGAATTCACGCGTCACTTACTACGATATTGTCTTAATAGTCGTTGTTGGGATGTTGGTATGATGGGAGGGGCTATAGGTTCCGTGTTCTCTTTTATGATTATCGGAGTAATTGTGGATTATGTTATTATGCAATGGCGGAGAGAATGTGGTTTGTGGGATATTACATGGCTTGCGAGGGGATGTGTTAGATGAAGGGGATGGATGAATTTGCGTTGCTTTATTATTTGCGTGCGAAGAATTTTTTATTAATTGATTTGAGTTTATTGGATGTTGTTTATTTTATTGAATTGAAGTTTTTAAGAGAAATAAAGTTTGATTGCTGATTTAAATGAAATTTATTAAAGTGATAGATAGACTCAAGGTTCTGTTTTGCTATATATTTATTTAGGGAAATTATTTTATCATATGTACATAAAGTAGGAGAATCGATAACATATATGTATTTAAAATTAAACTTATTTGAAATTTCAACTTTTACAACAACCAATTAATATAATTAAAAACAAGTTTTTACTCCATTTTAATGAATAAACAGATGTATTTGTTATTTCGTAAGTATCAAGATTGTAATTACATATCAAGATAAAAATACCATTTGTTTCAAAATATTTTTCCAATCGATCGAAACACCACCATTCCATGCAAACAAACCACTAAAAAAAATTCTACAATTCATGAATAACAAACCATATCAACAGAATACTCAATATCAAATAAAAACCTTTAATTTTTATTTCGATAAGAAATTACTTTCTTCCCCACTGTAAAAGTCTCCCCTCATTACTTCCAGATGCTTGCACTTTATTGCCCTCTAAAAATCTCCAGCGCGCCGCACGCGCGCGGCGTTCTTTTTAAACGCGGAAAGACACCTACACTATAGACCCAAGACACACTCGACCAGCCACACAGAGCAGTCCAGTCACGTAATTATCTACGAGAACGTACATATTCAGCCGCCTCTGCTATCTCCCTTCGAATGTAAAACGAGAGGCGTTCTTTTTTATACGCTCGCATACATCTATGCGAACACACCTACAGCGCTTTTTTTTATCATGCACGGAACGACGGACGGTCCAAGGCCTCTGCGGGCGAATCGGAAAAAAATGCATATATTCCAGGCGCGCGGCTCTCGTCGAAGGTCGCGCGGAGCCGTTTCCGTTTTTTTGCCTTCCGGTTTTCGTCAATCTGCGCAGCTCGTCGATTGGGCTGCCTTTTTTTCGAGCGGAAATCAGCTATCGGCTGTGGATGGCAGTTATTAGAGGAGAGTTTTAGGGCTGCTGTAGTTGAGTGATGGCTCGCGTGTGATTTTTTCGAATTGCGAGTTCTGAAAGCTTGTGCGTAATGTTTGAAAGGTATAGTATTTTTGAGTGAAATAATATTGAAGAGTGAATGGGAAAAAAAAATAGTTTCTATAGTACAAAAAAGTAGCATTACATATTTTACATATTCAAGTAATTAGCAAAACTCCAGACATCACTAACCGCGAATATTCGGCAAACTCATCCAACCACAACAACGCAGTAAAACGTCCAAAATGCCGGAAAATTTTTCTACGTAACGCCGAAGAAGGAAAGAAAAAAAGGAGCACTCCGACTCGTCGTCTAAAAGCCGGGGAGCGACACCCGGCGACCTTGGCGGACAAAAAGTTCCGGAGCACGCAGAAAAGCCAGACCTCGCGTAGCTGAAACTTCGTTTCACGAACAGTTCGATAACAACGCATTTTCTCCGAGGATAATAATCGCAATATGAGTGCGTCGATTGTGAGAGCGGGATAAATATTTCATGTATGATGCGCTGGTGTAGGGCATGTCGAAATATATATATATCGATTAGAAAAGAATCGAGCGTGAAAACGAAAGTGAAAAGCAGCGAATTCTTTGGCTTTTATTCGCTAAGTGTTTTTGGCAAAAAGTGAAAGTGTCGCGGTGGGCCGAGCTTGGAAGAAAGAGAGAGAGAGAGAGAGAGAGAGAGACTCTCTCGTGCGCTGAGACATTTTGCACCGTCTGCTTTTAACAGCCCTCTTCATCGCGAGGAAGCAAATTGAGTAAAGTAACCGCTATTAGCTGCGGAGTAGAGGAACTTTTTCGCTTGCAAATTGAATGAGAGGAAATTAAGGCATCTTTGAGACTTCTGGATAGGTGTAAGATTATGCAATAGTATGTTTTGATATTTTATTTAATTAATATCTTCGTTTTTAAATAAAAGATGTTTAGTACAAATTGCTTTTGTAATGTACTGTTTTTGTTGATTTTGCAATTCTTTTGATAATTAAATTTAAAAAAATCAGTAAGCTTATTCATATTTTTTTATAAGAATTTTATTTGATTGCTGTTATTTGATAAGAAAATGTGTAACATTGTAGCTCAACGATTCTTGAAGAATAATGAGATCTTGTTTCTTCACCATTTTAATCAAGTTTTTTTATTTAGGTTTAAAGTTTTTCTGATAGTGAATGGGAATTCAATTACATCAATTTTATCTCTTCTTTTTCTTATGTAAAGCTATTTGAATATTATTAGCAGTAATATGTAGTCATTCTTTATAACCGCATATCCTGTGCACATGTCTTAATATGACTTCAATATTTTTTATAATCTCTAGTATTTTCATAAAAACTGTTATAGCTTTTAAGGAAATAGTTACAGTGAAAGTATTAAATTTCTAAATAATTTTCAATTTAAATTATAATATTGAACCAGAAAATAATGACTACATTGAACATTTTTTATAAATTGATTGTACAGCTGCCTTCCGGTCGGGGATTTATTCAGTTAGGGTTAGCTTTGTTAACATAACTAAAATAAGTAAAATAAATAAAAAAAACACGTTATTCTTTCAAAAAAGGAATTAGTATACAATAAGCAAACCTCAAATGTTATCAATAAACAAAATCAACGGAATTAAATTAAAAAATGCCAATGAAAGTTATTTAGCAACAAAGATTGGTCAAGGATATGTTACATGTAAAGAAAGATCTCTACATTATATTTCTAAAAATAATGATATTTTTTAGATTGAAATCGATTGTAAAAAGTTTAATGATTGCAATTTAAGCAAAAAAAACCTTCAAGACGATTTAGTATCCAGGAAAAAACAGACGATTGTAAAAAGTTTAATGATTATAACTGAAGCATTGTTTCATTTAAATATTGCTTTAGTTACAGTCTATTAAAAACCTTTAAGTATGATTCGAGTATGATTATAAAGCCTAGTGAAATATAAATACGTTTTAACTAAGTTGCAGATATTACACCCAGACCGTTAATTAATTTGAGTTTTCTTTGTGTCAATGTCGCACTAGGATAAGCTTCTGAGTCGTTAATATACTTTCTAATAAAAAAAATATGCTAGTTACTATGGATGTATTTATTAATAAATTGATTGACAGCAAGAATATTACAACAGCGTAATAGAAGTAAAGAAAAAAATATGAAAAATTCTTTATTCTTCCAGAACAAGTTTTTATTTTCAAACGGTTTGCATACATATTTTATGGAAAATACACTTTTAACATTATTCAAAAAATTTATATACTTAAAAATGATAATGCAACTGAAATAATAATAGATAAAAGATTTTTGCTATATCCAAGTAAATTCAACGACAATGGTAAAGGTATATACATTATAAATTAAAATACATCAATTTCCTTGACAAACAAATCAAAGTGTCTAATAAACTATTAAATTTAATCTTCAATTCTCAAAAATAAATATATTTCCAGCAATGCAACCAAACCTCGTCTCCCAAAACAATGACGTCCCTCGCAACCTCCAAAAATCGGTAACGCCGCTTTCCACCAAAACCGAGCCGGCATCTCCCATCCCAAAGACCTCCAAAAAGGTCGGCGAAACATCCTCCTCAAAAAAAAAGAAAAAAAATCCTCTCTCCGACACCGCCTATATACATCACTATCAAAGCCCCACGGCCCATCGCCACGTGAACTCCCCCACCTCCTCGACCATCCTTGCATATATATACATATACACACATGCTCATACCGATGAAAGCGAGAGCGCGCGCCGAGATCGGAATGACAATTCCGTAATCTGGCGGGGGCTGACGTCAAGTCAGTTGGTCCGCGCGCGAGAGCATAGGAAGGAGTCTGAGCGTTGACACGCGGCCGCGCGCGTCGGGCCCCGCGCATACGTATATACTTAGCAGTCGAGCAGAGAAAGGAGAGCGAACGAGTAGGCCTTCCCCGTGCGTGCACTTCACGCCGGTTATAGTCTCGTGCATATGTACGAGTTGTGAGTTTTCGCGCTTTATACGTTGCTGTTTCGCTTTTGGGATTGTGAGGTTAGGGCTGATCGTGCGTGATTTGGTGGCTTTTTGTTCGAGGTGGATGCTTTGGTTTGGGGGTCGGTGGTTTGGTTTGAGCTTGAGGCTGGTGTTTAGTCTATTTGGGGAGTGTGTCTTTGGGAGGCGGTGAGAATAGTGCTTTGGCGAGTGCTGTGGTCGCGTGATGGAGTTATATCCAGTGTAGTTGTTATTTCAAAGCAGCTCTAATTCGAAGGTCTTTTTTGATTAGATAAAGTTCGGCTTGTGCGAGAGATTGAGCTGTCTGTCAATAGTTAAATTAAATAAAATATATAACCGTGATATTTATTACTCGGTTATTTGGAATAATAAAATTTTTATAGGAAAATTTCATTGCCTAGTGCTTATGGCAGAAATAAAAAATAAGCGTAATTTAAATAAGTAACTTGAATATATAGAATTACATCAACGATAATGTGACTTTATCTCGAAAAAGTTTTAGTCATAATTTGAAATTTATTTTTATCATGACATTGCGGACAATACCCAATGTCAAAAGAAAGTAAAGCACTAAATGATTCACACCCACTATCGGCATCTCGAGTCTAGACAATATTTTTTTTAAATTAAACAAAAAAAAAAAAAAATCAAGGTCGCCAAGTATATTAACACCGTGGCTCGCAAATCGCTAGGATATCAAGGTGAAAGCTAAGAAGATGGCCTCATATAAACAAATACCGGTCGAAAAGCCCAAACAAAACCTGTTTCCCGCCAAGGAAAGATAATTTCAATCTCCTTCTCATAAATACACAATTCCATTGTTCGCCGCACCATCTCCAATCCAAGCGCGCCTCCAAACATTAAGCATTCATCGTACAAAATCATCTTGATCTAAATCCACGCTCACTCACCGAGCAGCATAAAATTGCCTTAACTCCACTAGATCCCTCCTAATTACACAAACGACACGCTAAATATTTGAATTAACTCATCTCCTCCGTTCCCAGTGAAAACTCGCTCTTAAACGCCTAACAACAGTCTCAATTCACGCTTTGTTCTCCGCAGCTCGCAAAGAAAGAAACTCGCCACGTCTTTATAAACACAAAACTCTCTCGGCTTACAGGTGCGAGCCGAGGAGAAAAGAAAATCAACAACGTAAACTATATATCCTCGCTGCTCCGAAATCTGCCGCGCGTCAGTTGAATCCGATAAGGCGAGGAGTATATACGTACACGTGCACTTATTGACGCCCGAAGGAGTGGAATCATATTGAATTAGTAGCGCGGCGAGTATATATAACGCGCGGGGGGCTTATGAATCACGCGCTGGCGGCTAGTGTATTGTCTCCGCTGGCCGGCACCAGTTGAACACACACCAGTGCCGGCGCGCTGTCATGCAAAGTGCTTCCGCCAACGAGCTAAGCAGTGGTACCTACAGGAGGTTTCTTTTACACCAGCTGACCGGCTACTCGCCGGATGCTCTCAGGTGAGCGAGCGCCGAGGTTTTTGGATGCGCTGCCGAATCTGTGTAGTGAAGTGCTTGTGCGTGGGTGGCTGTGTAGTGGAAATCGCGTGGAGTGTTGAAAATGTAGGGAATGCATTTGCGAGTGAGATGGTAGTTTCTGAGCGGATCTAGCTTCGAGCGTAAATCATGCGATTCAGGTTAAGCAGGAGAAAATTTTAACTGCGCGCAAATGATTTTGCTGGAACTGCCGGGAAAGTAAAAGTATGTCATTTGGATTGACGCCCAGTTTGCTGTTGCGGAGAAAAATCTTGGTTTGATTTTTTGTTTTTGGAGCAATGTCATCATTGATGTAATAGAGCATTGCAAGATTGATTAAATGAGAGAAATTTTTTTGTATTTTTTTTGTATTTAGCCAAATTAGTTTTTTGTTTCGTATTATTACAAGATGTACACTTTTATAATTAACTTAAGTATGAAATCGTTTTAAATACTAACCTGCTTACAGATTTGAGCCTCTTTAAAATTCATTTACTTATCTACGTTAACATTAGTATTAAATGCGTTTTAAATGCGCAGCGATATGGATCCTTGCATGTTAACCTATTTATACACGTAATTAGAATTAAGTGAACTCATTTTTAGTAAGAACTGAGTTCATTTACACAACAAATTTTTGTGAAGTCGTTTAATCAAAATTTTAATTACAATTTCAAATGAAATTAGAATTTATTTACTGATAAAGAGTTTCTGAATTTTCAAAATCTAATGCAACAAATCTTTTGATCAATCTTCACTTTAGGTTTAATTTTATTAGTCAGAATGAAAGTGAAACTACTTATGGAAATCGAAAAGTCTTCTTTTATGCCAATGATCAGATAAACGTCTCTTTTTATTATTTATTACATGTTATTCATTTTTAAAATTGTTCTCTTTATTGTTACAGTGTATTGAATCTCTTTGTTCATAAATAAATCATACTTTTACTATTGTTTAGTATTCGTTGAAAAAGATAATAACGTGTTCAGTATTCTTTGCATGAAAATACATTAATGTTTAATCTTTTAAAAATTAGCATTATAAATCAAAGTAAATATAAATTTATTTATTTATTTATTTATTCACAATTAAGTATTGAATATTTCCAATTACAAAATCTTTATAATTGTTTACATACATTGAATGTTTTTAAGGCTGCAACCTCGTTAACTTGTAGTCAATAAGTTAGCGTGGTTCTTTTCTGGGTATTTATATTTCGAGAGTTATTTTTATTTGAAAAACGTTTCTGAAAAATCGTCTGCACTATCTTCCATCAGCCGCAGTCAAGCAGTGCGTCTTAACCGACTGAGTCACGAAGCTCGATTTATATAATAATTATTTAATTTATTGTTTGAATTTTTCTACAGTATACATACGTTATTATTCACGTCATTCTGAAAATTTACTTTTTACATTCATTTAAAAGTTTTCAAACTACTCGATTTTCTCAAAGCCGCAGAATGTAGGTAGAATGGTCCGGTTTTAGTCGAGTAGTAAATAAACTAGTAATTATGAAATTTAGTACGAGAACTTTAGGTTGGGAAAAAGAATTTCTAGGAATAAGCAACTAAATTTATTAAATACATGAAGTTTAGAAAAAAAATTTTTCTTTGTTTTTCTGAAGAAAAATGTTAAAACTTTAGCAACATAAAATGTACTTTTTTAATTATGTTCCACATATAAGAAATATAATAAAATTTACGTTTAATAATAATTCTCTATTTAAACTAAGGATTTTGTACTTTAATTGACCCAGTTGGGTATTTTCCAAGAGCCCTTATTTGGCCACTGATATTCTCTTTTATTAATCACTAATCAAATAACGAAATCATATATTTTAACCTTTTTTATATTACAATTAATCAAGAAAATCTTTTTATTACAATAAATAGTGTATTTTTAATGCCGAAGACATTCATCCTTCTAAAAAGAAATAAAGTCTTCTAACTACAACAGTTATATATGATCCATCGATATTCTTAAACACAAAAAAATCGCAAACACACTGCAAAACATCCATATCAGGCGCTCCTCAACTCCGCAATCATAAATCTCAGCCAACTCGCGCATCCTCATCATCATAACGAGCGCTGACTAATAAGTTCAAGGCTCAGCATCGGCAGCCTTAAATATTCACCTTCTCGCTAATCGCCAACTCCGGCATTCCGGATTTCGCAACTTTTTCGCTACTATTCGCCGTTTAAAGGCCAAACACGCAATATTTACCTCGAGTTTATTCGTCTCTTGACATTGGGAGCACGTAAAGTCGGGCGAAATTTTATCGAGCCCGATATATATATATATAGCCGGCCAGCTCGCCGTAGTCGTCATAATTGTTTATGTAATACGAATTGCGGCGTCGAGGAGCGCGCCGAGCCATGGACCCGCTGCTAAAGTACTCAAGGCCGTTCGCGCAAGCGCTGCAGTAAAGTAGCGCATTATTTGTGCCAGGCGCGAGTGAGGATCGCACACCTAACCGGCTGGAAAGTAAAAAGATATATAGACGCGCGTTTTATCCGGTTCTGCCTGTAACTGGGTCACGTATCGCCTGCCGCGCTCTCGGACTTTCGAACCCTTTTTTCTCTCGAGCGCTGAGCTCGGACTCTCGTTTTTTTTCTGATGATGGTTACTTAGCCGTGAGGTTCGCGAGTTTGGTATGAGCGTAAGCGCGCTATTAATTATCGCGTGGTGTCTGTGGGAAACGTGAGGCGTTGGGTGCTTTAAGAAGTTTTAATGAAGTGCTTACTTTGGGTGGAGCTTTTCATTTGTTGGTAAATGCATTGTGCAAGTGGTTGAATGCGTTTGTCGAAGAATGTCTGGGGGTTTGGGATGAAGTTTCAGGTTTTCTTTTATGTAGTGGTGAATGATAGGCTATATATAATGAACTTAGTATGTTTTTCTGTTGCATTTAATGAATACGTAATTAGTATGTTTTTGAGACGAATTGCTATAATACAGTTTTAATATAGTATTTACCTTAATAATGAAGACATTTATTTGATACTCAATACGGAAAAAGTCTTTTATATGTTTTTATGTAGATAAAATTCGCTTAATTGAAAGAACAATATAATCTAAACATATACAAACGAAAACAAATTTGCTTTACTTATCAATAATTAAACAGTCAGAGAGATGGAAAAATAAGAACTTTCGGGCAAAATATAATAAAATATAACTAGGAGGGATATACGATGTTTTCCTTGAAAATTAACATTAAAGTCACCTAAAATTGTTGGTTATGACCTTCTGTTTATACAGTTTGACTTGAATATAAATTTGTAAAATTGAATGACATTTAAATTGTAAATAAATTTTTTTACTAATTCTGTCATTTGTTTTTAGCGTTAACATACTAAAATGGAATAGAGGATGATAATTTTTCATGAATATTTTATATTTAATGGTATTATTCTTAATATAAAAAGATATTTGATTGATAATATTAACAACTTTTAAAATTTTACTAATGTGTTAATTTCTTTATCAATTAAAACATAAAATCAAAGAGAATTTGTTTTTTTTATAATTTAAAAAATATGAAAAAAAAATTTTTGGATGAGTTTGTACAGCCTGAACTTCCTTAAAGACATTAACAGTGAGCGATAAGTGTAAAATTTTATGATGGATCTCAAATTTTATTGATTGATTTCAAAATTGAAGTTAAAAATAGATAAAGTATAAGTAGAGTGTTTTCAAATTCAAATAACTTTTGCGGTCCTATCTACTTATTATAATATATTTGCAATTTATTGCCAAACTTTTCTTTACCAATTTTACATCAACATTCAAAATTTATAAACTACATTTCAAGTAAAAGTTATCTTGAAAAATTTAATCAATTTTACTCTCATTAATAATAAAGACTGTTATATAGAATTAAGAAATTGTGATTAGATAATAATGTTCTTAAAAATTATTCCTATTTATTATAAAGATCATAAATTACAGATTTATTAACGATTTAGCATAAAGATAACGTTAAGCAGAAAAAGTACTTAAGATAAATAATATTATCAAAATCATTATTATACAATTTTCTTTTTATTTAATTCACACAAAATTGATAATTTTTAACAATAATAATAAATAAATAAATTTTATTTAGTTTTCAATAATGCAAAGTTTTAATAAATCCTTTTATTCTTATTTGTTAATCTTTTATTTTACATTTTAGGTTATATTCTATAGATTAGTCAAGAACAATATAGTTGATTTCGTCTTTGTTTTGAAAACTTCATAACAGATTAACCTCAACTAACTTAATTTTCATCCGCGTAAACGTAGGTACTCATATTTCACAAAATAATGAAAAAATCGGAAGAATCGTTAAATAACCAAGAAATATTAATCACCACCTTGTTCACAAACGCCTATAAGCATCATCACCATCATATAATAAAACTCAAGTCACATCAATCGCACATCAGCAAAACGGAATGATAAAAAAATTCACGCACAAGTAACAAGATCCACCTACGCGTTTATCGGCTCGTTAACACGTAATAAATAGATAAGAGGGCAAGCGAGGCGCGAGCTAATTAGCCGTCAAGAGCTTGGGGAAAAATCCTGACTCTGTCTTGTCTCTTCAATTTCAGTGGAGTCGTCGTCCAGCGCGGTCGCAAGAACAGGAGACTGAATGGATCCGGCTAGCCTGTGCCTGGATCTGCCGCGGCTGCGAAAATGCGGCGGTCTAATTATGATCAGCCTGCTAATTGGTCTGCTCGTGCCGAGCGCCGCTTCCTCATACAGCATCGGCGTCGGCATCTCAGACACAACCGGACCCGTGGCCGAGGTCGTCTTTGTAAGTCTATTGTATTCCATTGTCTTTATGAGAGAAAGAGATTGACCGGCGAGCAAACTTTACTTATACTTGAGTTTGCGAATGCGATTGCGGAGCTTTTGTGCTCTAAGAGATGCGGGAGTATGTCGATACTGATACTTTTTGCTTTCATTAATAATAATGGGTATCGAGGAGGTTTGTGATCTCATATGTATAGATGGGTAGTGTGTAGGCCTTTTCAGAACACTATATATATGTTCTTTTTGTTTTTGTGTACGACTCTGAAAAGATTTAATTATGTTACAGATTGAGAGAATTATCGGTATTTATTTGCTTTCGTTTAATGTAGTGGCATCATTTGTACTGAATAGAAGATGCTTAAAATTTAGTAAATTAAAATCTTAATCAATTACTTTTTATTAGTTATGCATGATTAACAATAACAAATCAATATATTTTTATTTCATCATTTTTTAGTATATAATGTTTTCATGTGTTTTATTTTTCCGATAACATTTACTTAACCATAAAGTCAGTGTAATAATTTTAATGTGCAATCATTAAAATTAAAGTTTACAAATTATTATAAATTTTACTTTCAGTGTAATTTTATTAAATTTAACTTGTTTGTTTATAAGACAGTTTGCGAAAATTTTAAATTCTCTAAAAGTTAAAAAACAATAAAAACAAAATAGTTTGGTTAACTTCACGGCATATAAAGTGTATAGTTCTAATGAAAAAATTGGAAATTTAATTTGTTGTTTTTTAAATTTTTGAAGATGGGTTACGCGAAGATGGATCAGAAGGGCCAGGGGCTTCATTTGCGCACGTTTGCTCGCTCGTTCATCATCGACGATGGAGAGCAGAGGTTCGTCTTCGTCACGGTGGACAGCGCGATGATCGGCCACGACGTCAAAGCTGCGGTGAGTTTATGTGTATTTTAAATAATTGCGCTTATCGTTGCTCTCTGCAAAATTTATCTTTAGCCACCACTTGGACTGTTCAAGTTTATTTCAGATTAGTTTATGTAGAACGTTATCAAATAAAAATATATACAATAGGCATTGTTTTATCACAGCTGTTAACTTGATAGCTGAAATTTTGGCAGATCTTCGTCGATAGTATTGGAGATTTGCATATTTATTCCTTGCTGATCAATCTTTGATAAATAATTTATGATAAACAGAATTTAATATTAAATTAGTATCATCCATTTTTTTAAATAAATAGAAATAACTGAAAACTGAATTGGATATGTTTCGTAATAGTAAAAAATGAATGAAGCCACAGTGGTGTAACCTAGTATCTGAAAAACTGGAGTTATTCACTTTTACATTATTACTTTTGAAAAAAATTGCTTTTACTTCTACTATTTCCTCTTTACTGGAAATCGGAATATGTAAAATGACTAAAAAAGGAAAAATGGTGAAAAAATTGCTATGTTTTTTTTAAATGTTTTTTTTAATGCTTTTTTTGATTAATTTTTAGAATTTTTTTACTTTATCTCAAAATAGAAAATAAACTATCACTGAAACGTATTATATAAAAGTGTTGAACTATCTTATTTATTTATAAAAAAAAAATCACATTTAAACATTAACTTTATTTACCTTTGCACAGATTACTTTTTCAATATTGCGAAAATCACATTACATTTCTAAACAAGATAAGAATTTAGTTTAATTATATAGTTTTTGTGTTTTTCTTAATTTCTACAAAATTTAACCTACTAATGATCCGATATTGCTTTATTAATTATTTAATTTGAAAAAAATGACATATTCATCAAGATTTTTAGATAACTTGAAATGATTTTAAGAGTGTTCATAAGTATAAGACTCTTGCCAAGAGTGGTCGCACGTGTCTCAATACACTTATACCCACGATTACCATACGTTTTCCCTACATTACATTATATTATGACTATAATGATAATTATATAATGATAATTAATCTGAACGCTAATTTTACATCTTTTCTTACAGGTCCTTAAGAATCTTCAATCGCATTACGGTAATTTGTACAACGAGAACAACGTCATGATCAGCGGCACCCACACTCACTCAAGCCCGGGCGGCTTCATGATGGACGTTCTTTTCGACATTTCAACTTACGGTTTCGTGAAGGAATCGTTTACCGCTCTAGTCAACGGCATCACCAAGGTACTTATGGGATTCAATATGAAACCATCAGGAGCGCGGATATGCGACTGATGCTCCACGCGTGACGCGCGAGCTCAAAGCTTAATTGACCTTTAAACTGTTCGCTTCCGTTTCCAGAGTATAGACAAGGCTCACAACTCCATTGTTTCGGGACGGATATTTATCACTCGCGGCGAGGTGCTGGAGGCCAATATCAACAGGAGTCCCTCCGCTTATCTGAATAATCCTCAAGAGGAAAGAGACAAGTAATTGCAATTGAGACTGATAACTGTGTACTGGGAAATCGTTTGCATGATGGAATTGTTTTTTTTACTTTATTGCTTTCGTAAAGAGAAAGCTTTCTGGCGAAGTTATTTTTAGAATTTGAGTTTTCGATGATCTCTAATATATTTGAGTCTCCAGATTCAGAAAATATATTTCACGTGATAAAGTTTGTCTGTGCTTGTGTGGGTGTGTACAAAATTTTGTTTTTGCTATATTTTTTAACCATATATCTACATAAATATTTTGACGAACTGAATCTGATTCCGAAGTTGAGATTGTTTTTTCACGCTCCAGTTTTTTTTTAAATTGCAAAAAAAACATTCTAAAATATAGAAAATACTGACAGCTTTACATAGAAAGGGATGGGCATTAGGTGTCTTTGTAGAATCAGACGTAAATGAGCCTTTTCTATATATATATTTTGACATGCTAAATTCGAGAACGAATTTAAAATTACTTTCTGAACAAAAACATCACAATATTAGTTGCACAAAATATGATAAAAAAATCAAAATACTTTTTGAAAAAATTTCTACTAAATCAGTTGACAGCAATTTTTCATAATAAAATGCTATCTTTTTCAATAAACTACTCTATTTAGAAAAAAGCCTTCGATTATTACTTATTCGGCAATTAAAAAATTTTAAGACAATTATTTACAATCAAATTTACAGTTTGATTAACGATTGTTTCATTAGAATATAAGATTTTAAGGTCGGTCTAATTATATAACATAATACATTTTCATTACATCAACATAATTTTGGAAAACAAACGGAAGCTAGTTTGAACTGCATCTAGAAATTATGACGCAAAGTGTACTTGACGTGTGCTCTTTTAGATTTCATGTAAGATATAATTTTAATTGTGGAAGAGGCTGGCGTAAAATTAACTTACTGCAATGCTTCAAGTGAAAAATTGCGTTTTTTTGTGAATGCAAGCTATTTTTTTTAATTTAGCGATGTTTTAAAAGTTTAATAATGCTGTTTAGAAAAATAGTATAAATTTATAAAAAAATTTAATTCGTGTTTTATAATGTAATAATTGACATTGTCTTAATGCTGTCTTTCTTGCCTGATAGAGTAAACAAATACCCGATAAAATCTCCATATAACTTACAGATCATAGTACAGGCATAGGATCTTCTATACATTTGCCAAAAGTTGTGCTGAATATACTTGACATTGATTTTGATAAGCATTTGCATATTTATTATTATTAACCAACTTACCTACTAGAATATAACCAGTTCAATACATTGTGAACTTCTATTCTCTTTATAAATAAAAAAATCTTGAAAACTTTTACCGACTAGCTGCCCTCAATCACAAATCAACACTTACCAAATTTTCCAGATACAAGTATGACGTGGACAAGGACCTGGTGCAAATTCAGT
>JAPYZA010009635.1:0-18171 GCA_030522685.1 Eupelmus azureus | reverse complement strand
AATTGAAAATAATCACACAAAAATATTCATTCGGTAACAAAATTTCAGTTTGTCAAACGACACCAGCACCAGCGCGCCAGCTATTAACCGTCAATTGAGAAAGTGTTAGTTTAATTGAATTGAAATTACACTTTGAGCAAACTCTGCATTCAAACGTTCCATTTTCCATCGACTGTAATATATTCCCGTATGTCGCAACACTATATTAACAAAATTTACAATCACCCGTATCACTCGATTGAGTCAACTTAGAGTTTGTCATTACTATTTTATCACCGCGTGTACTCACGGCCTCTAATCACTGATGAATGAGTAAACCCGCCGCCTGAATTAAAAATGTCACTCGTGCACTAACGGCCAAGCGAAAACACTTCCTCATTCTAAAAAAAACCGAGTATATCGACACGCGATCGAATCGCGCTTGATGTGATCGTGATGGTATATACCTTCGGGATGCCAGTACTGTATTTTGCCCATAGTGTCGCCCCAGCCATATGGTCCAGTCCTCGGCGAGTCGGCGCTCAATTTGGCGGTGTCGTCGGGCTCGCAGGGCAGCGCCATGAAAATCTGACTTTTCGGCACTATCGCACAGACGCACTCGCCGTTGACCTTTGGAATTTCCAAAGCTCGTTAACGCGCGCCCGCGAGCGCAAAACAACTTTTCCTATTACGGAGCACCATGTCGGTAGCGAGGAGGAGGGGGGGCTTCTATTTCTATTGAATTATTGTCTTGTCGCTGGCCGAGGCGCGCTCTTTCGCGACGAAATTGCATTTGATGCGTGACAGCGGTTTAACGCCGCGGCTTGACAATGTGTACGCGGGTTTTGCTGTTAATTTTTTTGAAAATTGGTGGTTGTAATGTGTTATGAATGCGCGATTGAAGAGAAACAAAAAGCTTATAATTTTAAGGAATTTTTATGTTGATTACATTACAGATCGCTACTAATCCAAACGCGTAAAATTAAACATTTATGCGTGTTCCTCCCTTTTAAATACATGGCCACTATTTTGATACACTTAAAATGTGTAAAAATCCTGACAATTTATTTAAGTGGGGAGCTGCACACTTACGCATTTAATTTTAAACACTTAGATTTATAGTGTACATACCGAGCTGACACAATCATTAAGAAAGTATCTACAAAACCGAATTTAAATAAAAATCAAAGAACCGTAGAGGTGTTAAAGTCCATGAGCAATCCCTCGAGATGAATCAACGATAAATCAGTCGAGCTCTCAACTTTCTTAAAAAGCAATCCGCACTCCTCGGCCACTAGATGGATAAACCAATGCCATCTCGGCAAGATCACTCTCACAATCCTCCAGAAATCCCGGCACTCTTTTACTACACTTTACCCTCCTCCACCGACAATGAACTTATATACACACTAGCTATCCGACAGGGCGCTCCGCAACAGTGTCTGAAGCCGCGAACAGCTGACTCAACTCACCATCGAAAATAGCGAAGAGACCGCAGATAGAGAGAAGAGGAGCGAGTGCAGCGGTCAGTCGAGCCCGGAAACGCGTCTCGCAGTGTCTAATAATCGCTTTATATGCACCATCCGCAGTCTTGGCCGCGCAGGCCAGTCGCACAATGAGACGCACGAAAAACGCCGGCTACGCTCCTCGGGCCGAGTCTGCCGCCAAGCGCGATGACACATCGGGTTTTGCGCTCAGAGAGAGAGAGAGAGAGAGAGAGAGAGCCGGGTGGGGGTCGCGCTCGCTCGCGCTGTAGAAGACGACGTCCACGTCGGGGAGAGAAAGACAGAAAGAGAAGGAGGCGAGAGTGGACACGGAAAATCGGTGACGTGCCGGTCATTCATGGAGCCCAGCGTCATGCAGGAGGAATGCGCCTAGAGAGCGCGAATACACATACACGACACGACTCTGGCGCGCGGCGGCGGCTATCGCCGAGGCAGTATAGCAGCAGAGCGCTTCTCCGAGATACAGTGGAGCGAGCGAGAGAGAGAAGAGGAGAGGAGAGAGCGCCACGTGACACGAGCGGACCACGTGATCGGCTTCGCTCCCCTCCTCTGCGCACAGCAGCAGCCACACTCTCTGCTCTCTGACGTCACGGACAGCTGACTACTCGCCTCTCTGTCTCTCTTCCTCTCTCTCTCGCTCGCCCGCCCGCTCCTCGCATCTCCATTTTTACACCCTCGCCCCGAGCGAGATTTTTCAAGTTTTTAGCCGCAGCGCCTCGCGCTTCCTTTTCCTCTTTCACCTAGATCGGGTTACCCGCAGGCGCGCCTCCTATTAATACGCCCGCAAGCGCGCGACCGAGCTTTTAACGCTATTTCAAATTTCAACGCTCGCGCGCGCGCACTCGTCTCTCTTCGGGCTTTGCTTCGTGCGCGTCTCTTTATGTATATATAGCAGCAGCAGAGGTGCGAGGAGAAGACAGAGAGCCATGGCTGTTTTCGCATAGCTTCGCCGCTGCAGCCTAGCCGCGGACTGCCGGGAGAGGAAAAAACCTGTTACTAGGAGCGAGGCGGCGAACGGGACACGGCAAAACTAGTTTCGTTTAAAAGACGCGGCCGAAATTCTTACGGCTCTAGCTATCTCTTTCTTTTGCTTCGCTCGCCCTTGATGCGAGGGCCAGGGCTTGATTGTTCGTTTTTTTGTTACCCCCCCAGCTGTTGACCGAAAAAGAAGCAACGTCTGATTTTGACACTCACCAGAATCGAAGTCGGCTCCGCCGGCGTCCATGCCTCCCGAGTTTCCATACTCTGAAAAAGCAGAAATCATTCATATTAGAAGAAAATAGCGCACAAGGCCTTAAAATCTAGCGCCTCTGTCAGCCGATCGCTCCGAAAAATCGGCCCAAGTGTACAATCAAACGTATCCACATACTCGCGTCTACACCAAGGGGAAGAGCATAGATACGCGAGGAGGCTCGCTCGGAGAACGTCCCGGGGAAGAGGAGGAAGAGCCGAGCGTATAGCTTTTTCGTATAGTCGCGTTTCGAGGCCAAGAGCCTTTCGCTGCTCCGTCCGTTGGCTGGCTCGCTCTCGCGCGGGGGGAGGCCGAGAGCCGCTCTCGGCTTGCCGGCACGTGCGAATTTCTCGCTCGCCTGGTGTAAGTGTGTATGCGTGTACGCGTACCGATTTATAAAATCTTCCTCTTTTATATATCGCGCAGCGCGAAATTTTTGCTCCCAGAGAGACGGTCCCCCTCTTTTGGTGAACCGCCGCGGCGCCGGTCGTGTGGCGGGGGTAGCGCGCGTGTCAGGCCAAGCTTAGAAACAGAGAGAGAGAGAGCGACCGGAGCGTTACATCACACGTGCGTGCGCGCGCTCTCGGCGGCTTATCGGCCGAGGAAGATAAATAAACAGTGAGCGGAGCTTTGCCCGAGACGGTTCAGCTCTCTCATGTTAGGCGCTCGCCGCGAAGCTTGCTCCGATTTATCGAAGCAGAAATTAACGTTTGGAGAGTTTGGCTGAGATTCTGTAGTTGATTTTGACGGGGAGGGAGGGGAAGGACGGGAGAGCGGAGGAGCTGGCTCGTGACAGCTGTTGCGAGGCGGCGAAACAAAAGCGCAAAGGAGCCAGCCGATAAGCAGCGGCGATTGCTCCGAAATCGGCGCCCGCGCGCCAGAGAGGCCTGGCTCGACCGTTCGCGCATATGCATACACGGGAGTGCACGGACAGAGGCGACAACTGGAAAAAAGAAGCGGCGATTAACAAAAGGCAAAGTAAAAGGCGAATAAGGGAAGGAGAGCTGCTGCTGCTGCTCTGGCTTTGAGCCGTCGCGCACGGCAACGTCGGAACGTTGGTGAATATCCGTCCGCGGCGGCGGCTGCACGCACTACAGAGAGCTGCTCGCGCACGCCTCCCAAGCTCTCTCTCTCTCTCTCTCTCACTCTACGGGAGGGAGGGGGGAGGGAAGAACTCGCGAGACGACGACGGGTAGTAACGCGCGCGCGAGCTGCTCTCTCTCTCTCTCTCGCTTCCCCTCTGCCTCTTCCCGTCGTTCCTCGGTAGCAGCAGCGGATCGCGCGCGCAGACGGCTATCTCTCTCGCGCTCGACGACAGCAGCAGCAGCAGCAGCCGGCCATCTTGGATCCCCCCCGAGCGAGACAGAGAAAGAGAGATAGATAGATAGAGCAGCAGCCCCCCCGAGTCCGGTGCTGAACGTTGGAATCCCGACTTTTCGTGACAGAGACCGGGGCCCAGGGCGCAAGATGCCAGGGGCCCCGGGTGGCCCCCCGTTAAAGGCCCCCACCCCCATGGGCGCGCGGCCCTGGCAACCGAGCGCGCGCCACGCACTGCCCCCGTCGATTAACGTATATGTATATAGGTATAGATGGCTATGCGCGCGACGACACCTAGACACACACACACACACACAGGCGCGCGCGCGCGTGCGGGCACTATAGATATAGCCATCGACTCGCTGCTGCTGGCTTTGGGGGAGGGAAGGCGAAAAAAAAGCTGACAGAGGCGCCCGAGGTAAATTAAGAGTGGGACTCTGGTACTTACTCTGGGGCTGGTCGTCGAGGCTCTCGCGGTCGGACATGTCGCTGGTGCTGCTCGGCGAGCGGCGCCTCTTCCTCTTCTCTCTGCTGGATGAAAAGCCGAGAGAGCGCGACGTGGGCTCCTCCGACGAGAGCGCGCTGTCTCGCTCTATCTGTATACTCTCTATCCTTCTCGCTCACTCACACACTCCTGCGCGGCTCTCTCTCTGTTCTGCTGCTGATGTACTGCGGCCTCTGGTTCGCTTTTGGCAGCGCCGATCGGCCCGCGCCCTGCACACACACACACGCACACTCGCTGTCTGTCTGTCTGTCTCTCTTGCTCGCCTGCAGGAATCGAGAGAGACAGAGAAAGCGAGCCTGACGGGAGGGGTTATAGCCGAGGATGACGAGGATGGACGCGGGCCTGCTGCCTTGTGCTGCTCTCTCCTCTCCTCGTCTCGTTGATTTTCCTTCCTTCTTGCTCTTCCCTCTCTCTCTCTCGCTCTCGCTCTCTCTTACTCTTTCTCTTCACCGCACTCTATATATATATCTATATATCTATATATAACACGCGTGTCTCGAGGGCGCGCCTCGGCGTTGCTCGCTCCTCCAGGAGGGACACGCCTGCCTCCTCGACGCCGCCGACGACGAGCTCGCTCTTTCTCTCTCTCGTTCCCTGCGCGCACGAGCCAGCAGCGCGCACTCTCTCACACACACGGCTCTGCTGCTACTGCTGCTCTGCTCCTACTGCTCTCTCTCCGCTCTCCGCTCTTCTCTCTCTCTCTCTCTTGCTCCGCGCGGCGCACACACTCTCCTATAGCCGCCTGCTGCTGCTGCTGCTGCTGTGCTCGCTGCTGCTACTCTTTCTGCGACCGCCCCGCGCGCGCGCGCGAGCTCCCAGTGCCTCCTGCCTGCACGCTCTCCTCACACACACACACACGCGCTCCCCTCGTCCTCGTCTTCGTCGTCGTCACTCTGCTGCTGCTGCTGCCGCCGCTACTCCTGCTGCTCCACCTCCGTGCCGCTGCTGCTCCTTCTGCTCCTTCATTCGCGCACCGCGCTGCTGCTCTCTTCTTCTCTCTGTCTCTGCTCCTGCCCTGCTGCTGCTGCTGCTTCTCCGCACACACACTCGCTGCTGCTGCTGCTGGCCTACCGTAGTCAGCGCCACACACGGGGCCGCCTGCTTTCCTTCCTTCCTTGGGTCGCCGCCGCCGTCGTCGCACACACAGAAGAGCTGTTCTCTAATCTATCCCTCTCCCTCTCTTCCTTCTCCAGCTCTGTCTCTCTCGTTGCTTCTTTCGCGCGGAGGGCCGCCAGCAGCAGAGCGACCATGTACACCTCTCTAGAGCGAGCCAACGTGGATAAGCCCGCGACGAGCTAGAAGCGCGACCCTCGAATTATTATATATATGTATATACGTGTGACCCACTCCCCGAGAGAGCCAGACAGAGATAGAGAGAGTCAAGTGCAAGCGTAGGTGGCGCCACTTTCTCGCGCTACAGAGCTATAGAACCGGCGCGCACCGATATGCGGCCTTCGCCGCGCGAGTCAGCTGCGCCCGCGCGAGCCAGCAGCGCGCCGATTACCGTGCGTCGTCTGCTAAGGAACTGCTGATGCCTGCCGTGCCGCCTCTCAGGTGCGGTCTGCAATGCCCGACTGGCGTTCCGTTCGATTTTCTCGGCTTTGTTGGATTTGAAGGGGTAGCGGTTGCTTTTAGAGCGTAGGTAGGATTGCGGCGAGAGGCTTTCTGGAGTTTTTGTGGACGGAGGCCGGATGCCGGTTTTGGAGCAGGGTTGGTAAAGAAGGATTGCAGGTGGAGCTTTACGCTTAGCGCGGCAATTGCGGGCGTACGTTTAAGCTGGTGGGTTCTGCGACACTCTTGAGACGCAGGCGGGAATTTCAACAGGAAGGGAGAGAAAGTATCGATCTTCCGCTTCCTGCTTATCTAAGCACGGGAGCTGCAAGCTGTGGCCTATTAAAAGGAAACTGGTCTTCGAGCCTGTCGGCACTAATAATAGATCTTTTTCTGAAATTTTTAGTAGTTTTGGAAGTCGACTTTAGATACGTTTAGAAACGTCAAGAGAAACCGAGTCTCGAATTCTTTTTGTCTTTCTTCATATGGTTCTATTTCAAATTAGGAACAAGTTATAAAAATATTAAGATATCGAAGTAATCGGTGGATCGTCTTTTCTTTTGTAAGAGATTGTTCTGGAACTGTGAAACAAATGAAGCTACTAAATGTAATTCAAGTATAATTGAAAACTCACTAAAAACGTTAAATAATTTCTAAAAATTACAATACTAATTGATGGTAGCACAAGACAAAGGGAAAGCGGAGGTTTAAAAATCATAGAATTTTTTCGAATCGTTTTATTCATATTTTTTAAGCAAAACACAAAAGAATTAAAGTACAGAGTTATTCCTTACACTTTATTCCGATATAGTAAGTTTTGTTCATGAAATTGTACAGCAACATGACTCGTGTTTAAACGTATCGCAAGGAGATGCATTTTTTTTTATGTACGTGTGTCTGCGTGTACGCGTGTACTTCATTTTGTCCTTTGATGCACATTATTTTCGCGCGCGTCCATATACTATTATTTAAAATCATGAATGCATGGATTTCGCTCGTTTTATACATCAGCGGTAGACCTGTTTATTATTTTTACTTTAACAAAAGGAATTTGCAGATTTTGCATTACAATTGTTCTTTTTCATTTTTTGAAATTTCTCGTGCTCATCGATCGTTCAAACTTTTGAATTTTAAACTTCGGTTTGCGATTTGCTTTTGCATTTTCGTCTTGTATTCTTTTAAGAGAGAATCAACAGCTCCCTTGTTCGGTTTACGTGCACTTCTTTTTTTTTGTATCGCTTCTTCCGTCACGGAAGAAAAATCGCGGGCGCGCGCGTGCACGGTCAAGAACTTGTTAGAAAAATGGCCGCCACAGAATAAGGCACACAATTGATGCAATGCGCACTTTGATAGTATTAGCGATATATATATCAGACCTATATATATATATTATTATTATTATTATAACGTAAAGCACTTTGGCCGAATCGACTTTGTTGATCGATCCTTTAGAAAGTCTAGAGCAAAAGAACACCGATTTTCCGTTTTTCGTTTTTATTCGGACAAAGATCGAGAAAAAAGTGCGCCACTGCTGTATTTAATGACGATGCGAAGAGCTTTCTACAGATACCGGGTGAAAACGCGAAAATGTGTACGTATGCAATGTCTGAAAGTTCGATTGATATCTTTTTTTAGTCTCGGAGATGAATTTTTGATCTTATTTACATACTTTATGAGGATATGATGCAGGTGTCCTGCGCTATCGCTATTTCGTCTCTTCTCCCATCATTCGTTTCACCTTTTTCCCTTTCTTCCTCCGTTATAAAGCGTGAATTAAATCGTAACAAGTGCGCCTTGTGTTCTCTTTCGTGTGTGTATGTTAGAGTGTCTATGTGTACATATATGAGTTGCGTAAGCATTTTCGTATTGATTTTTTTTTTTTGCTTTTTCGTTATAATCTTTGTACGTTACACAGTACCGATTTATTTTATACATAACATGCTACTTCATACCTATGCATGCGTGAGTGTACAATATGCCTATGTTTCATGAATTTGACCCCGCACAATAATCAATCACTCGACCAAACTCTTATTAACAAGCTCTGCCTCTATTTACATTACCGGCTTACAGCACGTTTAACGTCTACCGTCAACATCTACATACATAATAGCCTTGGCTGCCTCCTCTTAACTTGCAAACCATGATTTTTACGATTCCAATTTTTTTTCTTCGTTTTTTTTTTTCATTAGTTTTCAACCTCTTTTCAACTATGTTGATTCAATTACTCGTCTAAGATTATTACGCCATTTCTAAAAGTGTCGTTTAGTGCATTGTTTAAATAATTGTCTACGGCCAATCTAGAGAATTTTGTGATAATGAGTGAAGCCCCTAAAGTAATCTGTTCGCTTTATTATTTTGTATCGATGCTTTAGTATTTCTCAATAGAAAGGATTACATAAAAAGCAGAAAAGATGATTTAATATTTTTAGAATCAAGATGATCTTTCCGGTGTTTCGTGTAAGTCAGTGTCAACGATAGTGCGGGCGCGTTTTATTTTTTTGTTTTACGCTACGAGCTTTTGGAACACACGGTTCTTTTGATAGTTTCACGAAAAAACGATAATTAAATTCTTTTAACTTCAAGATCTCAGATTCTCCATTAAGAGGGTCGTACAAAATATGCTCTAATCACATACGACGTGAGTTCTAGCCTCAGTCACACTTTCTATATTTGGATCATCGATAACAAGAACGATAACAATTATAACAATACGCCGTCACGTTCTACCACTTTGGTATCTTATTTATCGTCAGCCTTCTCGGACTAGCTTCTATCTCATTACTCCATTTATTTATGCTCAAAATTAAAATGTATTGAGCTTTTGCACGCATAGGCTAAACACAATAACGACTATGCTGCGAATTTTTATGTTTCCGCAAGCGATATAACAAGGTGTCGATGACTTACATTTTGTTCCTTTACTTTTTAAACATCATCACATTTGAAAAAATTACTCGAGTCAATCGTGACAAACAGTACAATCATTAAATGGAAATACTTTAATATTCAAAAAATCTAAATGATCCTTATTTGTAGAAATTTTTAATGGAACCTCTACAGTTACAAGTTTTTTGCTATTAAATCAAGTAATAGTAATTAGGAACCTTGACAGACATTTTTCAATCGTCTTTTAAAAAGCTAAAGTAATATGAAACTTTGAAAAAACAGTTATTATGAAGGATCTAAGAGAATGATTATTACAATCTACGATAACTGCATAAAATATGCGCTAAAGCTCCTAAAACATACGTGTCTGTATGCATATCGAAGGAGTTTTTTGTGACTTGTGGGTGAAAACGCGAACGAACGCTGGTATGCTATTTACAAACGCAAAGCTCATTGGAACACAAAATTCTTGTTGGTTTATTCATTGTTTTTTTTTTTACTTAATATTCTTTGAGTTAACGCTCAAGGAAATTCAATAGCAAGGACCTCTACGATTATTTGAACCTTTAAGTACCATTAACTATAAGTTACTGATTTTGCTAATCTTATATTTAACATCAGTTTCATGAAAAAAAAAAAAAAAAACCGGAAAAAAAAAAAAAAAAAAATAAAAACAAAATAAAAAAAAAAAAAAAAAAAAACGGGAAAAATAAAATGATTGATCTTTTTGTTTAATACTATAGTAAAATTATTGAAACTGTTTAAAAGAAATAAAAATCTCGCGAGAAAATTACCGTCATGGGTAAGAACATTAAAGTTTAAAAAACAAATCAATAACAGAATGTTCATGGTACTTGAATAGATCAAAACAGAGGACGGCCATTTCATGATAGTTCTCCTCTGGTCATTGAATATTGCAACAAACAGCTTTACACGGTATTGGGCCTTCCTCATCCCGACCAAAAAATAATCCCGATTTGCCGAATTTCGGATCTATCGAAGTAAAGGGAAGAGGCTTGCCCGTATAGCAGCTTTCGTAAACTTCAAATGCTTCATCTATAGGCAGCGTGGAATCATCTTCGCCAATGCTCTTCGCCTTTTCTTCGGGTATGATCACTGGTATTTCTTCTTCGCTGCAAATGCTTTCAGTCACTTCGTCAGGAGTGTTTGGCACGGTCAACGTTTTAGGTGCAACCAAATTATCGTTTAAAGCTACATTATCGCAACCATCTTCTTCGCTGGTATCCTTCGAGTCCGCCTGAAGTCGGTAATATCTTTGCACATGCTCCATGCGATCTGGGTCATTGTCCTTAGTAACCAATGCATCATCGTCAGCTAAATCTCCTTGGAGTGCCTTTTTCGGAGTCGCCACTGGTTCGACGGTCTCTGCTTCCCAGCACTCGAGGACATCTGGTTCCTCGATGCTGCCGAGAGAGCGTTCGTTTTCGTCCTCCACCGTGCTGTTGCTGCTTTTTCTTTCGTTCGAATCTTTTGCTCTGTTATCTTGAAGCGCCGGCGCAACGAGCAATAATTCACCGTCCATCGATACCACAATCTCGCCCATCTCGTACGTCTTTACCGAATTCACATCTTCAATAAATCTATTCTTGCAAACATCCTCTTGTTTTTTGCGGACTTTCGCGACATTCATAATGTTGCCAGAATCCGCAGAATCTTCGAGTTTCTTTAAGTTGTTCCGAGAATTTTCAGCAACCCTCATACCCGCATCGCTATCCTTCTCAGTAAATTCGCAAACTCCATCGACCTTTTCTACTGGAGACTTTGATGTTTCAATGGAAGTATCTGAGCAATTTTGTACCAAAACTACAAGATTAAACAAATTTATTTGTAATTTGAATTTGAAGATATATTTTTATAAAATAAAGTTTAACTCACCGTGTTTTTCGTTCAGATCATGCTCTAGAGATATAAGATCTTTTTTATTGCGCTTTTGACATTTAGCACCTTTTCTTTTGGCACGTTTGACCTTCCCTCCGGATTTGTCTAGCACCTTTACATCCTCGTTCTTACTGACTCCATTTGGTTCACTGGAAGTTGCGAATTTTCCGTGACTGGCCTGGCGCTCGTCAGCGCTGCCATTAACAGATAGTGCAGGCATGGGGTTGCCTTGCAAGTTTTTTGACGGCTCGTTGCTCAGCGACGCCTCGTCATCGTCATCATCCTCGTCGTCCTCGTCACTCGCCGCCGAGGAAGTGATAAAGAGATCGGGCGAGTTGGCTCGTTTGAGCCACTCATTCACAGCGTCGGTTATCGGCCTGCCCGAGGAGCCGAGCTTCGAATGACTCTCGAAGCCGGAATCCTCATCGGTCGTCGGTCGCAGCGTCGTCGCCGCAGTCATCGTTTCATTGTTTTCGTTGCAACAACTTTCGGAGGTGATCGAGCTTTCGTTAACCCAGGTTTGACAGATATCTAATCAAAAGTAGAATGTCGCACTCAATTAAATGCAGACTGTAAAAAAGATTAGTAAGGACCTATAGATGTTAATTCTCAAGCATGCGGATAGCGTTAGTTGTCTACAAACGCAAGTGCACAGCAAACATTTTTGCATTTTTAATATTAGTATAATTCATTTTAGAAACAAATATTTTTCTTTTCATCAAGCATATTGTTGATTTTCTTTTTGTATTTATTGTATTTTTGATGTAATTAACAGGTAATTTAGGTATAAAAAAATATTTGTTTCTAAAAATTACGTAATAGCAATGCAAGTTTTTTACTTTCATTTCTCCATTCAGCGTAAAAGGTGCATCAGTCGATTTTGCGGAATAGGCAGGTAATTATAATGAAAGGAAAACGGGATAGAGGAAGCGCAAAAATGTTTGCCATGCGTGGCCAAAGCGGCGCGCGCGCGCACTCACCCAAATCTCCGTCCTTCTGCGAAGTCTTAGTCTCGACGATGGTCGTTGAGCTGAGCATCACCGTAACTTCCTCGAGGCTCCTCTCCTCGTCTTGCGGGCACGTCGTCGTCAGCTCGTCGAGATCTGGGCCGGGCGTCGGTTCGCGCACCAACTTTAACGACTTGGCACTGTACTTGCGCTTGAGCGACTGCGCGCTGCCGTTATTGACAGCGTTCGACCGAATAACGAGAGGCTCCTCGTGGCCCTCCGGCAGTTTTTCCGAGTCCGTTTCGGGACTCTGCGTGCTGTCGTCGCTGGACAACTGCTGCGCCTCGCAGTCGCCGCTACCGTTCACGAATACAGTAGCAGCAGTCGCGTCGCAGCCGTTGTCCGTAATCTTCGTGGCCCTCTGACACAGCTCACCGTTCGTTAGAGTCGTGGAAGTGTCCGGCTCCTCGTCCGGGTTCTTGCTATTGATGCTATCGACTATGTCGTCAGTTTGTTCGTCGCACGCGGGAGTTGGCTCCTGATGCAGCGTCCCATTTTCGGTCAGTCTTTTTGGTTCGTTGTCCGCATGATTATTGAGCATCGGCGCTGGATCGGCTCCGGGATAGCAGTCTTCCGTCGGCTGCTCGTAGCCGTAGTCGTCGAGTCCCGCAGCGTCGCCACCGCCGTTCGATTCCATTGGCAACGGTGTGGAAGTACTGGTGGAATTCGAGCTGGAGATGTGCTCCGCCGCCGGAGTCGTCGAGTTGCTGCTGCTATCCAGTCCGGCGGGAAGCGCGGACTCGATAACAACGCTAGACCTCAGATGAAATTCTTGGCACTCCGGATTCAGCGGTCGGTTACTGAGACCCGTCGTCGTCGCCGTCATCGTTGCCGTCGACCAAGGCGTGACTCGGGGGGAAGAAAGACCGTTCTCACCTTCCGAACTGTAGTCTTCTTCGTCTTCATCCTCCGTGTTACCCTGAAAATACATACAGTCGTGCTTCAGCGCCATACATACACAGTGACATTCTTTACTTTTTAATGAGCTTAATCTACTGCCGTAATCGGCTGAAATAAAGCAGCGATGAAATCTGATTCTGTTAAAGTAAAAATAATTTTAAGCTTTGATCGATATCTATAATTTAAAAAATATTAAGTTTTCAGTTGGTGTATATTTATAGTATACTCGTAGAACGGCAGAGAATGAGGTTACTTGAAGAAGTAGATCTGGTCAGCAACAACCGCGGAGATATGTGGGTCGTAAAGAGTTAATGTTGCTGTTTTAAAGTAAGGAATGTAGTTGAAACCTTCTCATTATTAAATAAAATATCTTATAAATAATTGATTAACAAGTAACTTGTATTACGTGAGGTTTATACTAGTTTTTAAAGAAAGAAAAAGCTTTCACTAAAAAGATAAAATATAGACTGGTTACATAAATATTTAAGTCGTTAGTTATACATTATACATTGCTTTGTTATACTTAGTTATAATAGCAGTTCTAAATGCGACATTCAAAGCTTTCACATTAATTTATAAATGATATATGGTGTTATGTCATAATATAAAACTTTTAACTTCACGCTTCAAGATTATTTTCGTCTTACTGGATAAATAGTCTCTTTATTTAAAAATGCGCGAAAATCGACAAACTTTGTTAAACTTCTCTGCCAAATACTTCAGTATTCATAAATAAATTCAGACCGTCAAAATACATGAAGATATTTTAAGTGAGCAGCAAAAAGGAAAATGCAACGCGCTCAGGCATCGCTCTCAAAGCGGAAAGTCTGAGCGCAGAAAAAAAGGATAAACGCAAGAATAGACGTAGAGGAAACTTACGAGAGCATGCGGACGTTTCTGCTTTCTCTTCTTTTTCTTTCTCCTGCGTTTCGCGCAGGCCGCCGCCGCGGTGCTCGCCACCATGTCGCTGCATCTGAGCATGGGCCCACTTTGTATCGTCACGCCTTCGTCGAGAAGAAAAAAAATTTTGGCATTACTATAGATCAATTTGGGACTGGGAGTGTGGAGCGATTGGTTATCATATGTTGAATAATATGTATAGTACACGTATTCAGCGCGCGGTCCGCGTTCTGAATACAATTTTTCTATAATGATGTCTATATTGATTATCACTAATTATTATAGTATATATATAAAAAATACACGATGCTATATGATAACAAAAAAAAATTGTTTTGAGCGAGCTGTGTGGTGTACGTAGTGCAAAATAAGTGAGAGACTAGAAAGAGGTAGGAGACAAAGGAGAGGAAGACAGGGGAGCAACAATGGGTTGGAATAAGAGAAAAAGAGAGATTACAGCGTTGGCGAAGTGTCGAGAGAGCAGCAGCAGCGCAGCAGCAGCAACAGCAGCAGGATAAGAATATATATCAAGGAAGAATCAGTCGAACGACACACCCGAGCTACTACGAGGCTTCAGAAGACTGCACTTGGCTTTTTACTCGTCGCGGGCCGCCCGTCGACTTACTCCCAAAGACGCGCGAGGTTCTTTTATTCGATTGGCTCGCTGCTCTAGGAGAGCACGAGAGCGATTGGCGCGCTTTTATTTTTAATGTCTCTATTTAGAACGCGCTCGCCGCGCGCACGCAGAGTAATGCAGAATCGGCTGCCAAGCTCACTCTCTTTCGGGCTTCGGCCGGCCTCGTCATCTTCCTCTCTCCTCCTCGGCGGAGCGCGCGTATATTTAAACAATCCGTTGCGGCTTTCTGCTGCGCTCTCCCTCTATAGTGTTTTTATATCAAGCTGGTCAACAGAAATATATTTATGTAAATATGGTAAAATTACACACGTGGACCGCATTGTGCGCTTCAACCAACATTTTCTGCACTCTTTTTCTAATTTTTCTAGATGTTCAAGAGAGTTGAAGAAAAGGAAAACTACAACTGACTGTTGATTCGTTCTCGTGATCGTTTTTTTTTTGCTACATCTACTGGTGGCTGCAAAAATTATGAAGCTTTGGAAGAGGGGTGCGGTTCGGATATATAAAGATATGTGCACTGTGCCAAAATGAGAGACATCTATATAAACAAGTGAAACGAGCTATATATAAAGATGCTTGACAATCGCAAACACACATCGAGAGAAACGCGCCTTTCAAGCGAGATTTAGACTTTAGACACGGTATGCCACTACTGCAAACATTTTGCCTCATGTTTTTCAAAGCGAACAAAGGTTTGTTAAAACGGCGTACAAAGATATTCATGTATATTAGTAGACGAACAATATACAGGAAGCTGCGAAAAAAAGAGTTATATAGAACGCGAGGCGCGTCTAAAGAGAAAAAATCTCGCCCGGCGAATGATTTACCTTTTACCTTGAATGTGGTAGAGGTACTGCGGTTATTATACAGCAATGGTGTCGATGGACAGGGCAACAGCAGTCATAAACCTGAGCACGTCCGAACCCCTTGGCCCCGCGACATCCGAGCGACACTGCTCTCGGTTAACATTAGAAACAGATACGGTCAAGCCTACGGCTACGGGCTAAAGCAAGCACGACTAACTACTGTTTTTTTTCTTTCTCGCTAAGCAAACGATCTCCTAACTTTTTTATCATCATCATATCATCATCATAATGGCTGCAAGGGAGCTAGGACACTCTCTCGGTCGCGTGTGTCATTGTGCACACATTTACAATCTACCGCGATCTAGCGTCGTGCATATACAAGTATGAAAAGAATCGACTCAATCAAGTGTAATCAAGCAATGTACAATCGAGTTGCTGCTGCAGATAGAGAGAGATTGAGAGAGGTCCGTGCTCCCTCGTTCGTCTTACTGTGAGATATTGGTGGGCCCCGGCTTTCAGAAGGGATCAACGACTCGACTTTTTCAGGGACAGAGTCGGAGAGAGTGAGTGAGTGGTTTCGCGCAAGAAGTAGTAATAGGAGTAGTAAGGTCGTTCAATTTTTTCCGTTGGGTTTCGGGACTTAACAACACATAAATAAAAGAAAAAAAATGTAAAATAAAAGAGAAAGAAAAAGAAAGTGTACGCTAAGCTTTCAAGAGAGCAAACCAACCGTTCACGTTGACCACCGGCGGCCCGAACATGTACTGTCCAGGATAGATGTAGGGCTGGCCCATTGGCTGTGGTATCACGTGCGCCAAATGGACCGGCTGGGGCGGCAGCGTCTCCACGTAAGGCGTCTCCGCATACTCCAACAGCTCCGGCTGCTCCACCATCGGCTCCTCCTCCATCGTCAGCTCGTATTGCGGCTCCATAGGCAGCTCCATCTGCTGCTGCTGCAGCTCCAGCTGCTGTAGCTCCAGTTCTTGCTGCTGTTGCAACTCCAGCTCCTGCTGCTGCTGCAGATCCAGCTCCAGCTCCTGTTGCTGCTGCAGCTCAAACTCTTGCTGATGCTGTAGCTCCAGCTCCTGTTGCTGCTGCAACTCCAGCTCCTGTTGTTGCTGCAACTCCAGCTCCTGATCCATGGGCGGCAGTTCCTCCATGCTAGGCTGCATCAGTAGGTGCTGCTGCTGGTCGTCCGGAATGGCGCAGGTTACGAGGGCCTCGTCGTCGGCCACGCTGCCTGAGGCCGAGGCCGACGCGGACACCGAGGCGCTGCCCGTCAGGCTCGTCTCGTTGCTCAGGCCGTTCATCAGCGGTGGCAGAGCCGGCGCCGGGGTCATTGATACGGGCATCACCGCTGCGCCGGGCTCGGCACAGCTCAGCGGCACGCCTTGTGCGTCTACCAGAGCCGCGCAGTCCGTGCCCTGCGCCGTCTGCAAAGATTTTACACGTTTTTTACCCTGGCAAACAGTAAAAATTTCAGTATTTATATAAGCAATTGATTATTTTTGTATTCATTTTGGACGGCACAAAACGTTCGAGTTAGTGCAGCGCCGAGTGGTCAGTGAATTATCGCTTCGGTTAGCTGATGGTGATTCGTGGTGGGAAAACAAAGAATACAATTTCATTAGCAACAACGATTAAAGCAATTGTTATACATTCTGTGGTTTAATACACTCGGGGATTTGATTCGGTAACTGTGACGCAATGTCGTTCCAGACGTTGTAAATTAAAATTACTTATTAACTTTGCAGAGTTAAGCTAAAAAATTAAATAAGAGTAAATGAAAGTTAAATGAATTTTGAATTTTGTTGAATTTTCTTCACTTGAATTTTGTTCTACAAATATGTTTGTATTTTTAAAAATATAGAATTATTTAGTGTTATTTTGTATATATTAAATTAATATACTTTTAAAATAAATATACCCAAATTTTATAGCTAGACAAAATTGAACAGAAAAAAATTAAACACCCCATCTGAGTTTACACCGAATCAATGCCCTGATCCAAGTACAATACAAGTGTGGCCACAAGTATGAAACACAGAGCTATCCACCATCCCCTCACCTGATAATCCATGTAGCAGTATTGTTGCGAGGCGAGCTTGGGCACGAACGCGGGGTTGACCCACTCGATGGGCCTGAGGGGCACCGGTGCGCAGGGCATCGCCGCAAGCATATTGGGCCCCATCTGCTCGGGCATGGCCGGCGCCACGAGCATCATCGGGTACTCGTAGTAGTAGCCGCTCGCGTGGTCGTAGTAGGTGCCGTAGCTCAGCTGGGGCGCGGCCTCCATGACCGGCGCCCCGGCGTACTCGCCGATGGCGCTGCTGTCCAGCAGCTGCTGGTCCTCAGCTGCCTCGCTGCCGTCTGGGAAGAATAGAAGACGGGATGCTTTAGTTTCAGGGAGTCTTTCAATGCTGGGGGGGATTTGGGCCTATTGATTTCTATACTGTGCAATTTTAAGATGCCTCTCATTGTTGGGAGTAAAAGAGGGGCTAGAGTCTGGGAAACGGGTTTTTAGCGAGGTTTGAGGGTCGTTGGACCCCTTGAGAATATAAAATATAGTACATATAGTTCACCATATGGGTCTGGCCTGCTTTACGAGGTATAAGCTATCTAATCTCAAATATGTGTAATTTTCTTAATCTTTTTTATGTGCCATAATGTTCTAAATATTAGTATCGTAGAAATTAAAGAAGTTGACGATAAAACGAGACAGATAATACTTTAATGTAAGTATTTGTTCCTTAAAAAATATTGATTTTTTCACATGTTACAAGCATATAATCATAGCGGAAAACATGATTATAGATTAAACTTTTCTTTCAACAATTATTTTTACGAAAATATATCAACTTATATTTACGTTATCTGTTTATTATTTATTGCTTGCGAAAAATGAATATTTCTTAAGACTTAAAAGCTAGAATTAAAATTTTTCCGTTTAGTTTTATCACTGTTTTCTCCGATTTTATGACAAAAAATTAAAATGTTAAGTTCGATAAAAGATTTGACGCGGTAATCTCTTGCTAGCTTTCTGTG
>JAPYZA010009630.1:0-20352 GCA_030522685.1 Eupelmus azureus | reverse complement strand
ATTTTACCTCTCTTCAATAACTAACTATAAGTATATTTTAATAAATAGATAAACTTCTTTTCATATTAAAAAGTGATTTAATAATGTATTAGTAAAGCACTTAGTTTTTCCTTGTTAAAATTAACTCTCACAAAAACTGATAAGAATTAATTATATTTTTAAAATATAAATAGACTTATTTTCGCCAATACATAAATATGTATTGCAAGTAAAACTGACATATAAACTAACCCTTCATTCAACACTCCCCAGCCGACAACACTCACAGCCATCATTTCCTAAAATCATCCCCAAAAACAACCTCGCCATCGAAATCCCGTCACAATCGCCCAACCCGCTCTCCTATACCTAGCTCACCCAAGAAGCATCTCCCTTGTACCAGGCATAAATTCCCGTCGTCGCATTTTCCGCTATGACTCCAAGTATATACACACAAGGCTAACCATACACGCGACGCTTACACGCGTATATACGTCGCGCGAAAAAAAAGAGCGCCCCGCGCGAGCGAGCAAAAAGCCAGAGGAAAAAGAAGCCAAGAGAACAGCAGCACTGGGAGGGATGCAGCAGCCCGGACAGAGCCGAGCTGTTCCCTTTAATATTACTTTCCGCCATAGGCCGGAAGCAGCGTAGATTTATGGGGTGGAGGGACCGCTCGTCTATACGTATATATATATATATATAGACACTGCCGCGTCGCCGAAATTCATTTCCTATTCAGCGACAAGAAGAAGAAGCCGGGCGCCTTTTTCTCCTCGGATTAACGATCTTCTCGGACTCGCCGGGGGCTGGGGCCGATTACAAGAAAGAAAAAAAGCCGCGATTTCGGGCTCGCCGATATAAGCCGGCGATTTCGCTGTCGGCTTCGTTTTTTTTTTGCGGGAACGAGGAGGCGTTTAGCGGAGGGGGAGAGATGGCTGCGGTCGGCTGGCGGAGGGCGACGGCTGTGGGCGCGTTTTGCGGGGTGGATTTGGGCGCGGTGCATTTTTATTAACGCGACGTTTATTAATTGTACGGTGTTCGGGGGAGGCTTGATTGATGATTGTTGGGCCAGTCTGCGCTAATGAAAAGAATTTGTCGAAAATGTTGGCTGGGATGAAAGTAAGGGGCCGGCGGAGTTTTAGATGTTTTTTAGCTGTAAAGAGGGAAAAAGTTTCTTAATACCTCTGTTACTTAGTATAATAGACTATTATCCGCCGGCTCTGTTTTTAATCTTCGGGAACCTGCTTCGGAAATTCACGCAAGACTTTTTTACTGCAGTTGTTACGAGCGAAAGAAGGCTGCCTTGTTGCCGTGTAAATTCGTGTTGGGGTAGAATAAGTAACGCGTTAAGAGAATATTCAGGCTGTATTATCTAGCGTCCAGTAATAAAGTAATATTGTATAATCAATAAAATGAAAGAATGAGCAAACAGTAGGTACTTTGAAGAAAAATTAACAAACTCATATTGTATAATAATCGGCTAAAAATTCTTTTGATGGTTTAACATTTAATTTTAACAAGATGAATATGTTCAAGGCGTTAACATAAGTCTAATTAAGTAAATAATGTCCACTGCAGTTGTAAAATAACAATTATTTTTCAAAACACTAAAAGAATGTCGTATAGATGTTTTAAAAGATAAGTTTGCGAGAAAGTTTCAGTAATGAGGTAATTACATGTCGCTAATGCCCCTTAACTATTTCAATAAAAATGGAAGGAAGTCAAAATTGCAATAGGTGAAAGTACTGCGCACCTAAAATTGCCTTGAGCGAGCGGAAAACCGGTTTATAACGTTCCTCTTAATGCTGACTGTGCAGCGGTATCAAAGAGACTTCATTTTAATTGGTTCATATTCACATGCGTAAGCATTAAAGATGTTTTTTGCTATCGCTAGAGATTTTAATCTAAAGGAATATTAGAGGATGATTCCAGTAGCTTTAGAAAAAAATACTTTTTACCAAAGGTACTCTCAGCATTTGATTTTGATCTTTGAATATATAGTTTATCCAGGCGTACGACGTTTGATATTAGCTACCTATTAAATCTATAGTTTTTTCTTGCTTTCTAATACAAAATGTTTTTTTTACAATAAAATGGTAAAAAGTTATAAAAATGTCAAACGAAACATACGATATTTTATCAAAAAGCAAACCCTACACATAAAAACGTCTATTCAGCTCACGCAGTAAACAGCTTTATTTCTCTATCCCATCTCCTTCAGAATCCTTCGAAGCCTCATCAAATTTCACCCCGTATATTCCTCAATAAAATTTAAACCAAAAAAAAAGAACCCGATCTCCAATACGTTTCAGCCATCAAAAGTTTTCAGCTCTTCTGCATGGCTAAAAGCGTCGAGCGGGGGCGGGGGGCACTTTCAAAAAGTTTTCTACCCTCACGGAGGTTTATCTCCGCGGCGCCACGGTTGACCGCTTCTTTGCGCTTTCCGAAAATTCACGCGGCCTCTGCTTTCTCTCGGTTTCACGCCTGGAATTACAGCCGCGTATATAAACCATAAACGAGCGGCCGCAACCCTGCGGCTCTTTCTCTTTTTTTTCATCTGTGCGCGCGAGGGCAGACGGTGGGGCAAAAAGCAGGGGCCTCGGCGCGCGTCATATTTCAATTTTGCCGAGATTTTGCGCTCGCATAGGAAAACGGAGGCGCTTTTTCCTAGGGTAAGTTGAGACGGGGTTGAAGAAAGTTAACGAGTGAGTTTGTAATGGTTACATGAATTTGGGCTGTTTTTAATGGGGTTGGTCAAGTTAATTATTTACTGCGTGACTAATCGTATTTAAAATAATAATATGTATGAATATTTTTAAGAATTTATTCATTTCCATAATTGTTGAATTGTTAAACAGAAAAGTACTTCATACTCCTCATTTTACCACTTTAAAAATCATACTGAATTACATTTTCTTATGAAACACAATATTACCAGAATTTCTCCTCAAAGACGATCCAACTCGAAAAATATTACAGCGCTAATTTCGCATTACACATCCAAAGTTCCGCCACTCTCCGCGCCGATACCGAACCGAAGCCAGCCAGACAAAAGGCATTTCCCGCTCTGTACCATCACCGATACCAACTCGCGGCGGCCGCGAACTTTAAAACAAGCCAATTTCGCCGCGGCCGTTCCGCCATACCAGCCCCCTCATAATACATTCGAGAGTAAATTTAATATCCGGCCGGCTCCGCGGAATATCGAGCTCTAGCCCGGGAAGAAAAAAATGCCTCCTCCGCCTTAAAGTCCAGGCCAACTTCTCATTTCCCCTTTAGCGGCGTGTACAGCCCGGGGAAATCCCCGTAGCAGCGCGTATAACGCCGCCAGAAAGTTTCGTTAAATTGAAAGCCGCAGATTCGCGCGAGGCCCGCAGCAGCGAACTTGCGCGCTTCCCAATCGCTATCGAAATGTCGTGTAAAGTGTTATCCAAGATAATTGCAATTCTCCCGCTGCGCTGCCGGCGCGTTGGTGGAGGCTTGAGGCTCCGTATGCGGGTTGGTATGCTCTTGTGTTTGCTAAATTTTATCTTGGCGCGTGGTCTGCTTTCTGACTTTATAAGAGCGAAACTCGATTCTGAGGGGGGAGCGAAGTTTGGGGAAACCAATCGGTGCGAGGGCGAGTTTAATGAATCAATCTGTGCGATATGAGTTTTTTTGGGGTGAGGCGGGGTTTTTTGTTCGAGTTTTGTTGGTGGGAATTTGGGAATGAAGGTGCTGGGGTTTTGTTGAGTTTTTGAGATTTGTAACCGATTTCCATTGATTCCAGTTAAAAGAAATTTTTTTATTTTTGTATTCTGAATTAGTCGTAGCTACAAATAAGCGTATTAGCATTTTGAATACAATCTCTTTAGATTCCCTTCGTAATTTATTCTATTAATAAAATATTGCGTTTGTTGATTTACCCATGAGAGTTGTGACATTTTTTTATAAATCTCTTAATAATAATTCTAAAAGTGTAACATATTTCATATTCAATTCCAAATATCCAACACTTCATTAGCACTCATAAATACAGAATAACTTCTACATTATCCAAGAAAAAACAACCCCTCCCCCCCCCGGCAACGCCCCCCCCCCCCGCGTCGAAGCGCGAAAATGTAATAATTAGAATTCGCGAAAAGTTGGCCGAAAAGTTTACTTATCGCATTAGCGCCGACGTCTAATACGTCTCGCACGACTAATTACCCCCGCGAATTGAAAACATTTTCAAAGTCGCTGCTATATCCCACCACGGCCCGCACGCGCTGAGCGGATTCATTCCAACTTTTTCCGCGCTCGCGCCTGGTTATTAAAACTCGTCCTCGGCGAACTTTCCAACGTCGCGAACTGAAAAAAAAAGGAAAAAAATCTAGTCGGATAACGAACTCTAGCGAAAGAAGCGAATACGAGCATAGAGAGGAAAATATTTGCCAGCGAAGGCAAAGCGCGCGAAAGGACTCATATATAATCCGGGCTTCTGCGCCGACGAATCAATTCGATACGGAGGCGAGCTGGTAAGCGGCTCGCTCCGTGTGTGTGTATGTGTATCGCCGAAAATCGAAGCGCGTGACTGTATGTGCGTATATCGAGTGCATGAGAGAACTGATTCGCGCTCGCGCGGAATGCGAGAGGATGAGCCAAGGATCCGAGAGGGAATTTACTTCGATTGGTTTGGTATAATGGAACGATGGATGATGCGAACGGGGGATGCTGTTTACGCAGGCTGCGCCGGATTCTTTGCTTTTCGGATGGGGTATTGATGATTTCGGAATCGTTTTGATCGGAGAGTCTGTGTTGCTTTTAATCGAATCGCTGGTGTTGACTTGCTACCTGTCGTAAGTCACATCTAACTATTTTTGTATGTATAGCTTGTAACGTGGTATTTGGAAGTGAGCTTCTATTTCTTCAAAATTAAAAAGATGTATTACTTACAATGGCTAGCGAGTCAATTGGGAAAACATTTTTGCGTAACAGACAAAACATAAATATAGAGATATAGTGAACTGTCACAAAATTTGTTTGGATGGATATCGTTATTCAAATATTTTGTATAAATTTTTTTTGAATGCTTGCAGTATGTATAATCTAAATATCATTATTGCGGCATGTCTTTTAAAAGAATATTTTAATAAAAATACTGCTAGGTTCCAAAATATGCGAATAGTTCCCGATAAACTATCGACCATCGATAGAAGAAAATTAGATAACGCGAGGGAATTGATTTATTTATGAAGCTTAATTTACATTCTAATATTTACACTGATATATTGCATATATTGCACAATATAATGTTAACTGTCATTACTATGGTATTTCAAATTTTGGTTTTGATTGATATTTATATAAATGAATAAATTTTCTTGCTAACTTGTGTATCAAATAATTATAATAGAATCAATAGTGGTTACCGAATAGTTTATAATTATTTGTTGCGCAAATTATCAACTTATCACGCTAACGGCATCCACATTTTAGTCACAAAAATCAGCATTTTCATATCAACCAACCCCAACACATTATTTACAAATAATCCAAATCAAACCTCCCGATACCAATAACAAAATTCCTTTGATTATAAGAGCACAGTAAAAGCTCAGCGGACAATGACAATGAAACAGCAAACTTTCCTCTCTCTCCCCCTCAGTTATCGCTCTCGGCGCTTCGCCGGTTTCAGCGCGGAAGCGGTTTTCCTTATTCGTATCCGCGGGCCATGGGCACAAAACTCTCTTGCTTACCAGGTGGACAGACTTTGAGCTTGAGGGGGATAGGAGAGAAAGAGCGCGTTGACAGCGCGTGTTCATTTGGCCTTTAGACGCGCTAACCGCACGATGAACCAAACGCAACGTGTCCGGCGCAAATGCATTTAGTTATATATACGCCGGGCCGCGGGCGACGTCGCGCTAGTTGTGTATTATTATATCATCCTCTGATGCTTGTGGAAATAAGTTGGTAGTGATATTGGAGGATGAATTAATTTGTTTGTACGGTTGTTTTGGGTCGCAAGGTTTTTATCGCTTTTTGATAAATTAATAATTTGCTTAATATGTTTTAATTGCAGATGGTTTAAAACTTTTTTAGTATAATTAAAAGTTTTTGTACGCGTTATATATTTTATTTAGTTTAAGTACGAAAGGTAATTTATGTAATTTTTAATTAATTATATTTTCATACTTTTTTATACATCCTAATTAAAAGTAATTTTCGTTATTAAATCAACTAAACGAGCAAACAATTATAAATGAATGCACCACTAGATTAATCTGTTGGCAAACAGCCATTGCATAATCATGTAAAAAAAAAATTATTGAAATTTCTCACGTTGCAACAATAAAGATCTCCATCAGCCTCGCATCCTCAAAGTTTTTAAAAGCTTTCTGTTATCAAAGCATTCAAATCAATCTCACTTACGTCCTAATTAAAAAAAATCAGCTCGCCCATCTAATATATTCCAATCGAACGATCAAAAAACTCGCCCATCCTATTTTCCCGCGCGACCCGCCAATAAAATCGTACGCGAGAATTTCAATCAACGAACTCCGTTGAATAATTCAATCTCGAAATTAATAAAGTGCCCCGCGCCGTTCAGCAGCGCAAACACAGCCGCAGTCAGCGCTCGCAGCGTCCATCACTCGTATAGCTGAGTTCTTCGCGTTTCAGCACACCGCTCGTATTTACACGGATGCGTCGAGGCTTCGAAGAGGAAAAAAGAAATTTCTCCCGAGCGTTTTTCCGCTTTCGTAAACGCGAAACACGCGGACAGAGGATGCCGAGAATTTTTCGACGGCAGGTCGCGTGCAGTATTATTACGCTCGATTTCTTGCTTTTGTTGGGTTTAGAGGAGAGGGCGTTTGTTAAAGTCGTTTATACGCGATGCAGGAGGTTTTAGGATTGAGAGAAATTGAAGAACTTTGATATATGAGCGAGAATTTAGGACAGCGAAGTTTGGAATGCTTATTTTAATGCGTATGGTTAGTTAGTTTTGATAAGGTGTTTAGGTAGCTTGTTGCGCGTATTGATCGATTTATGAGTTACCCAAATTGAATAAATAGGCCCGATGATTCCATTATTGATACCGTATTTATTACCGTAGTACTGTAATTTTCTTAAATTTACTGGATGATGATTAATCGTCACTTATTTTGCGAACTCGTAAATTCATTTTACTTTTTGATGTTTAACTTTCAAAAACATTTTTTATTGTCAAGTTGTTGCTTCAATGAATTTACCAACAACGTTATGGACTGCAAGATGTTTCCAGAAACTAAAAAAATAAATTTTTGAAAACGGGTGCCTACATTTTAGATAATAAGGAAGGTTTTAAATCGCCTAATGCACTTGATTCAGATCGCTATCAGTTTGTTTAACAGCTTCAACAGCTCCTCGACCAACTCTCAATTCAGACTGTTCAATGAGTAACCCGCTAAATAAATGCTCTCAATTTGTTGTTCTCCATTATACACATACAGAGAGGAGCGGAGCAGAACTAGCAAGCGGAGAATAGAGTGGGAGAGAGAAGTATATAGACAAGGCGTACAAATGGCCAGTCGATGCACACGCGAAATAGCTTCCCAAGAACAGGAGGACTAGTTGCCACCTATACACACACACACATATATATACATTTCCAGTTGGCCGATGCCTGTGAAATGCGCGCGAGGGACTCACGCGTCGAAATAGATTGCTTCTGCTCTCTCTCTCTCTCTCTCTCTCTCGGGGAGAACTGCAACACGCGCACACTTTTCAAGACTGTTTTTCCCACACTCGGTGCTCTCTTTCGAACTTCTCGAATCGACATCTTTTCAACTTTCGCGCTTTTCCCCGGCTAACAGCGACGTGGCTGCGAGCGCGCGCACGGAGCGTGCTTTTTATTATGAAACTTCGCCTTCCGCGATTCGTATACGAGGTGCGAGAGCTGGGAGTCTCGGCCACGCGATGATCCTGAGAATGTGACAAGCTGTTGTGTCGGACTGTGATTTGTAGCCGGAAAGTTTGCGAGCTGTTAGGTTTTTAAGTGTTTAACGCGATCTTTTTTTTATTTCTTCGGTTGAACGTAAAATGGCACTCGGTGCGTTGGATGATATTGTGGTACTGTAAATTGAGAACATGTGTTCTTTGCTTTATTTGGTACATCAATGACTTCAAATAAAAAATGTCATTTCTTTCTGTGCTTATGTATCTTCATATGGCTTTATTATTTCGAGCCGTTGATTATGATTACGATTTACCAATATTTGTAAATTAGAATTTTATTACTTTTGTTACTCCTGTTACTCCTTTCAAATAAAACGTTAGTAAAAAAATGGAATAAATTATCGTTGTCTATAAACGCTGTCATTTCCGAAAAAATTAGTAGGTATCTGTTTTATCGACATTTTTTTTATACATTATAATGATGATTTATTTAAGTATGAAATCATTTATTCGAAGGGAGGTAACAAATTTTAAAATATAAAGTAAATTATTATTGCTTTAATTTCTTTTTTCTTTTTTTTTTGGTGATATATAATAAGTTAATTTTGTGCATACTTCTATAACTCATGAATGTTAATAAATAAAGTTGTAAATAATTTTAATAACTACGATAATTATGTCTGATGATTTATCGAATTATCAAAAAAGTATTTATTCATATATTAATTATAAACAATAATTTATTTATAAATATCGTGTGTTGGTAAGGTAGAAATTAATCTTATGTATTAAATATTACTTTAACCATCCATCTTTGTCTAATATCCAATTGTTAATATAGAACCAGATTTTTTATAATATACTTTAAAACTCTTAATTACAAAAATAAATTTAAAATTCATATTTAATGTTTGTAGATAATATTTTATGACAAAATATAAATTTATAGTTACAAAATACAATTAAATTATTATAATTTCAATTGAAATGTCAAAATTTAAACTATTACAAAGATTAATCTTCAACTTATGGCTATTGAGCCCCTAGTAGGCCGCTTAACATGAAACTTGGATGGTCTCCCGTGGCCGTGCGGTCTAAGACGCAGCCTCACTATTTCGTGAGCGCTGCGACCTGGACGTAGACAGGTTCGAATCCCGCTGTCGGTAAAATTTTTTTTCTAAATTCTACTTCACCAGGATAAACCCACAATCAGCTCCATGCTTGCGCTTCAATCGCTTGCATAGGCGTTCCCTACTGTGGGAGATTAAAATCCGCTTGTGCTTAGCTATGTTCTGTGGTCTGACTCCGTGGCCATTTGAACACGCAGCCTTGCGACAATTTTTTTTTATTTAGTTAAAGTAATTTAAAAATCTAGGTAAAATAATAAAATAATCATTGGAACTATATTTACATAATACATTATACCAATTATTGTATTTAAAGTCGATATGCAATTCTATATTTAAAAACGCTTGTTTTAAAAATTTACTAAAAACATTTAAGAATATTGTAAAATTAATTAATATACATACATAAAAGCGATATTATATATATATATATATATATATATATATATATATATATATAGATTGTGTTATTTTTGAAATATTACACAATAAAATCTGTGAATGTATAAAATTTTAAATTTGAATAAGTAACATTAAATATATTTGGATGCACAAAATTACTTAATTTTTCTTTATTACAAAATATTTTTCTTTTAATTAAATGAACATTTTTAGTATTTTCAAGTTTCTTTAGGTTAAATTTTATCATTCATCATAAATTTTATCTTCATTTAGGTTAAATTGTTCATGTTCTTCAATTATTTTAACTATTTAATTATTTGAATTATTAACAACTTTAACTTAACTTTATTTTCTCTACCAATCCAAGCAATTCTTATACAATTAATCGAATCTCTCTGCCAAATAAAATAAATAAATTCAACAAGCAAACATTTCAAGTAGGCCACTACGTACTCAATTATAAAAGTTACGCAAAACACCCAATTTGCACTAGCCACTCCTACAACTCTCCTCTCACTTCCCATTCAACATCCCGCTCAGCGCCGGATTTTTATTTTCCCTCCCCCCCTCATAGACATAATAATTTTCATTTCAATTGGCCCTGGAGTTCCCTCGAGACTCGCTACGCCACCATCTTCTTTAACTTCGGCCTGTCACAGCTTTAAAAAATACCGCGAAACTTTTCTCGCGAGAATAAGCCGTCGGCGGCAAAAATTTTTTCGCCTTACATTCTCATCGCGCGAAGAAGCGACTCATCTGTTTCATTCGCGCGGAATAAGAAAGTTTGAAAAACGTCTCCGCGGGCCCGGTGAGAAAATTAGCTCCTCCCTCGCGTGCAGGAAAAAGCGAACATTATTCTTCGCGCGATTGGCTTTTCACGCGCGGAGGAAAAAAAATCGCTCTTATACATCTCTTCACGGGGAGACGGAGGAGGAAGAAGAGCGACGAACTCACGACGCGGCCAATATCCTTCGGCGCGCGCGCGCAGGCCGGCGAGATCCGATTTTTCCTCCTGCGGAGAATCTAGGCCATAGCGTTTATTAAGTAACGCCAGGCCGAGTTCTCTGGCTGGCGCATAGGTAGGCGAAGGAGGAAGAAAAAAAAGGAGCTGAGTCAAGTTTTTAATTAAAGCGAGAGAGAGCGAGGCGAGACTGCGATTTTTAGACGGAAAATTACTTTTGCGAACGCGCGAGCGATGCTATGGCTGCTCGTGAAGGTTATTGTTTGCACGCCTGGCTGAGTATGGGATTTACGATTTTCTTCGCGTTTTCTTGATAGGTCTGGGAGTTGTTTTAAGAGCTGCCGCGTTTGATTGAAAGGTGAGCGGAAGTGCTGTGAGATTTCACTGGAAATTAATAATTAATCAATTAAAACTACGCTTTGTATTAAAATTAATGTATTTAAAATGAAATTTTGCTGTCCGTATAGTAGGGATTGTGTATCTAAATAATTATTTTTTTTTTTAAATAAACAAATAAATTATTAGGAATAAATATTAAAAATATCGTTCACAAGCCTTTCGCAAATGTAAGAATAATCTCATAAGCAATAATTTATCAGTTTGTATTAAATTAGCAGTTCAGGTCGATAAGATAGTTTCAAAGATTGTGCCGAGTAGATTAGAAGGCACAGGTATAGGTGAATTGGTGAATGTTATTAGAGCGTAGCCACCACAACGACTCCGTGGCGCAACGGTAGCGCGTCTGACTCCAGATCAGAAGGTTGCGTGTTCAAATCACGTCGGGGTCAATATGTTTATTTTTTGCATTTTTTTTTTATAATGTAATATGATTGAATGTGTAATTAACATTTTAAAATTTTAAAATTAATTAAAAATGTAATTGTTGCAGAATTTTTCTTAAAAAATTATTACTAATAAATTTTTAAATTAATTTTTTAATAATTTTAACTACATTTTTTTCGATAAATCTAATTTTATATCAGAATCTCTATTACGCTGTGGTCAGAATTTACCGTTCTTTGAATTTATCGAAAACCTTATAATTTCTATAATCTATACACATTCCAAAATTTATTTGCAATACAAGGAAAAAGAGTTGCATGTTTATAAAAAAAATGGGACTGACTGATATGCTATTATTTAATACGACCTATTATTTAAATAAATTATAATATTTTCTAATAGTAATAAACAAAAATTTTTTAATTTGATTACGCGAGTATCCGCGTAATATATTACAATTAAATTTATTTAATCTAAAATATTGTTTCTCCTAATAATGTTTGTTTTATTAATATTAGTTTCTCATTAATAATATTTATTCTATATGAATGTCATCCCAACACAAATAAATTCATTAAGAAATACACAAATCACAATGACAAAATCCCCTCTCCTCTTACCCACATCGACTCTCCCTCCCTCTCTCTCTCTCTCTCTCTCTCTCTCTNNNNCTCTCTCTCTCTCTCTCTCTCTCTCTCTATAAAATCAATCGCGAAATGCGAGTGAATGATCCCCGAGCTCTAAATTCGCATGCGCGAACAATAGCGACCTTCACAGAGAGCGCGCACGTTTTATTTGGAAGCAGCCACCCCTCCTTTTCAGCTACTCCTCACTCTCGACCCCTGCGCGAAAACGTAAAATACTCATCCTCGCTTGCGCTCGTGCTCCTTTTACCTCTTCTCGAACTCTCGTCGCGGAGGGGGCATTGTCTGCAAGACTCTCCCATTGAACCCGCTCGCGCCTCACAAAGGCTTTCCTCGGCGGAATTAATGCGCGGGAAATGGAACTTTTATCGCGCGACTCGCGGTTATTAGCGACCCCGGGCACGGCCACTCGACCTACCTTTCGAGTTTTCGAGATGGGGAGAGCTTCGCGAATTTGATTTGCTTGCTGATGATCGTTTGCGTCATTTTTTTTGTCTCTGATGGTTTTTCTGATCTGTCAGAGAAATTTGTATGAAAAAAATAAGCAAAGCCACCGGATAAGATAGGAAAGTTGATTAATTTTTATTTCTTAAAAGTATTTTTGAGAATATGAAAGAATTATTTTAGTTTGCAAATTTATCGACTTGACGCATTTAACTTATGTGTAATGTAATAATTATCTTTCTTTTTATTTGTTACAGGTAAGTTCGATAAGTTATAATTTTGATAGATTCTTTGAATACGTAAGTTATATACAATATTTTATTGAAACTGCATATTTTCAGAGATAATTTTAATATTTATAAATATTATGAATAACTAATCTATTATATTCCGCAATGAAATTTAGTTTACACTTAATTATTTTATAAATTTATATATATACATATATTTTATTTATATATTTATTTGATTGGATTCATACATTTTGGAAAAAATTACTTTCTATTAAAGCTAATATTTCAGTAAGATTTTGTTTTCGTATGAATGAAAAAAATCGAGTCTACTTAACAATTTTTCTGAATTTGTTAAAAGTGATCTATATTGTAAAACGATGTAATATGATACTTGAGTAATGCAAAGATGTAAATAGTTTACAAAAATGTAATGAATTCTGGAGAATGTAGAATAAAATAAGTGATTTTTTAGGCTTTTTATGTGCTGATATATAATCTTAATATATTGTGTCTCGAGTTCAGTAGTGAGCAAACAGGAAAGTCTGATAAGCTTTACGTAAGACTTAAAATTTTATCAATATGTTTATTCGATGATCAAACGGTACGAAGAGTACGAACGAGGTATCAAACGGTACTGTATATTCGTCAATATTAAATTTAGATGTTTTCTTGAAACATTCCAGTAACCAATATAAAATATAATCAAACTTAATGTCACAAAATAAATATTATTCGAATTTAAATCAGTATTTTCTGACGTTTATGAATAAATAGTACAATAAATTATCATAGATTCATTAAAATTGCCCTATTATAATAATCATTAAAAATATAATATTAAATAAATATTCGCTTTCCATAACAAATTCCTTATAAAAATCTTCTCACTGAGCCCTCTGTTGCATTCCTTAATATTTTGTCAATCATTGCTTATATATTTGTATAATCCGACGCGCGCAACACAGTCGCATGTCTGAATGAAGTTTAGTTCGATTGCGCATAGAACTCGAGATTTTGCATTTTCGCGAAGAGCGGATGTGTGAAACGGATCCATCGCGTGATTGCATTTGATTTTCTCCGTCTTTCTATTCTCTTCCCACGCCAATCTTTTATTTTTTATTGCGAGGAAAAAATAGCTCTTCGTGCAAGTGACGTTCTAGGAAACTAATAACCAATGATCAATTTGAAACGCGACGGCCTTGGATCATAAATTTTCAAGGGTGAAATTGATTTATAATAATCGTTCATAGGCATAAATTGAAGCACCATTGATACAATTTTAAGACTATGCGTTATTAATAAAAACGATTAAAATGCTATTTTTATATGGGATTACAATTTTATTAACTCCTCAGGCTCAACCGTGGGAAATGTGCTGTAATACGAAAATCTAATTTATTAAATATTTTTAAAGCAGATTCAGCTATCAAAAAGCAACAAAAGTTTTGGCATCGAATGATTAAAGTACGCTTTAAAAAAGAAAAGATATACAATTGCAATATAAAGTTATTATGGTTATTTGAAGAATACTCTCACAAAAAAAAATATTTTTTTGAAATCATTACAAATAATATATTAAAATTTTTTGAAAATTTAAATACAGTTTTCTTTTGATACAAATATTTTTTACGAGCCAATTCGATACAATTTTCATGAGTGTAATTAATTCACATATTCATCAAATGAAAACATTCATTTTATCACAAAGTATAAAATAGGTTATCATTTTTATGATATAATAATTTTTTATGATACTCTTAATAAACGAAAGATTAAAACTATAAAGTAACAAAATAACTTTTATAATACTAATCAATTCCTATTATTTTATTCTACATAAAAAACTATCAGAAAAAATTTCCATAATACAAAGATATTTTTTCCAAATAAAATCCATTCTTAAAAATAAAATATCATTCAAATACCTCCTCGGCGCAGCTAGTAGCATCTAATTCGCTTTCGTTAACAAGGCACACAATCCCAGTCTAAAGCACACACACACCATCCAATTCTATCCTGCGAAAGAGAAACATATATACCCTTCCCGCTGACGAAAAGGATCGTCAAAGAAAACTGAAACGCCGGAAGAGGAAAGACCGGGGACGAAACAATTCATATCACAACTCGGCAGCTCTCTCGATTCGCGCGAAGCACCCCGCGATGAGAAAGGAGGGGGGAAAGATAGGGCGAAAGTCCTCTGGAGGACTGCAGCTCGCTGGAAACGGTCTCCTCGAGTTATGAGCCCACAATATCCCTCGATGATTGGATCCCGCGAACTTTCCCCAGCGCGAGAATGGCTCCGTTCTCGCCGTCTTCTTTCATTTACCGAACCGTTCCGTTTTGGCCGTCGTCGCTTGACTTTGAATTTTCTGGTGGGACGGGAAAAATGTTAGGATGAATTCTCATTTTTTTTGCTTTCTGCTGTTTCGCGATGGAAATTTTACAGCCACCTCGGTGGGAAGTCGATAGATGAGGGACGGGGCATGGATCTTGTTTTCTCTGGGTTGGATATAGTTTTTTTGTGGATGGTCGTAGATAAAATAGGTGGGATGAATTGAAAAAGTTGAGAGGGGAAATTCAATAAGACATTCGGCTTGGGATGATGGATTGTGGAAAAATGCTAACAATACGTAAAGGACGAAGGTGTATTATCACTTTTTACACGATATTTTTATTTCTTTTGTATATGATTTAAATATTTTGTTTTCATTTTGAAATTCTGATTTACGATATTCATAGGAACACTGGAAATAATATTAGTGTATTCAAAATAATATTCGTATCTAATAAAGTTCAGTATTTGATGCCATTGATTTTAATAGTTTTGAAAACTAATGCAAGAAGATCAGAACCATTAACATTGATCAATACAGCATTCAAATGAGCTTATATTGAGAATATGTCAAAAGCACTGTACGTACAAAAGAAATGAAACGTGTAACATATTAATTAAAAAACAAAATTTTGTTAATGAACTAAATCCGCACTAACAAAACAAACATATAATATCCAAAATCTTTAACTACCACACCTCACCACAATTAAACAAAAATTACCAATAAAACCTGCGTCGAAAAGACCTTACTCCTTCTCCTCTAGTCCACCAGACACCGCGTCAATCCAATATTAAAATTAACTTACCTCCTCCTCCACCCTCGTGAAATTGACGGGCGCGAAAATAGAGCGATAACAGCCTCGGCACGTTTAAATTAGCCGCGCAAGCCGCAACGGCCGCGGAAAATTAAAGGAATAACCGTCCACGATCCCTTTTCCTCCAACGCGAGGCAATCACGGAGGGGCTTTGCGCGGCGCACCGCGCGAACACTGGATTTCAACCCCCCCTCAAGCTCTTTCTTCTCTTCGTAGCTCAGGTCTATACATATATACCTATCTTTCGTCTTTTTGCCGTCGGTGAGCTCGATATCAGTCGCGAGCACGACGGGCCGACTCTCTTCTAGGGTATATACCCACGTACTGCGCGCCGAGTTGCTTTTCCGAGCGAGCTCCTGGAACGTGAGCGCCCGGACGGTAGCCGACGTTTATGAATTATTTAAGCCCGAGTATAGGGTTCTGCAGCGGAAGCTTTTCCGGCTCTGTATCGGGAGCTTGAGGGAGCTTTTCGGTTGCGGGGGAGGCTGCGGGATGGACGTTTGAAATGCTTATGCGCGTTTCTTGGAATTATTGAGGGGGTTGAGGGGACGGGGGTTGCGATTGTTTGATTAGCTTGAAGGTTTTTTCGTTGGATGTTGGACTGCTTTTGTTTTTGAGGAAGCTGGGTGCTGGGATTTTAACGTTGTTCCAATTTTTTTTTGAGATTCCTAAGATTTTTAAATGTAAGATTATTGGGGAATGTATAGTTAAAATAGCTGGCACGGATTGCATCGTATTCGGAAAATTCTAAAGTCTTGGTAACGAAGGGCTGGAAATTGTTTACATTCTACGGATTCTCATAGGTACGCAAAAAATTTTACTGCTCGGTATCTCGTGGATGAAGGCATTTAAAATCTATTCCGAGTTGCAGTTTTGCAGATTTTATATTGCATGCATGTTATGTGGAAACAATGTGTACCATAAAAGCAAGACTTACTTTGACAGTAATATATATTTTCAAGTTAAGCTCCAGTTTAAAGTTGATCATTTTTTTTTCTTACATATTTCTGGGTAGAATTGCAATTCGTTATGGCTAAAAATTAAAATTAGAATCAAATCAATTTTCTAATATAGACAGCACCACGAACTTTAAACATTCTTTTTCAAGCTGCCCACCCCACTTCTAAAATCCAAAAAGCACCCCAGCACTCACGACCTTTCCCCAGCCCATCAATCGCTTATGAATCGTTTCCTCTCCGTAAAAAGACCTCGCAACTCCGGCCCGGTCGTTACACGAGCCTATATAAGCCGCTACAGAGAAGCCCTGCATCTAGCGCCGGGCGCCGACCGTAAAGTCCTGGGGAGCCGGTATTTGTGATCCATAAAGTTCGCCCGGCCAAAGGATACAGCCAGCCGAGAGAAAGCTGGATGCTCTCTGGCTAGGCAACCCTTTGACGAACTTGCCTCCTCCTGGAATGCCCAGGGGAATTGTCTCGCCGGTCGTTCGAAGTCGCCGAGTTCTCGGCGCGTGCCTCGCGCCGAGCTGCTGCTGCCCGGATCGAGCTGATCGATAGACTCCGGGAGCGAAGCTCGGGATTTCCATGCGTCAGAGGATGAAAGAAGCTTGGGGGATCGTTGAGGAGAATCTATTTTTCAGGGGACAAGTCTTCTGCCGAGCTTTTCCTTTTTCAGCGAAGTTTAGAGAGCGAGGGGATCGATAGAGGTATTTTTTTTTTAAGTTTGGTATGTGCGGGGCGATGGAGTTTTTAGGGTGTTTAATGTGAGCAAGGATGTGTGGGATAGTTAGAGCTTTTTAATTAATTGAATTTAATGCGAAATTTTATAGCTTTTTCGTTTTTAATTGTAAATAGCGATTTTATTTCTGGTGGCGCTTCTGTAAATGAATAAAGGTTTTATTATACTGCTATATTCTTAGGAAAGCAAAAAAGTAAGCACATTAGTAGAAAAATCTTTGTGGATGGAATCAGCAGCAGCTGAGACCGGCAGAATAAAACCAGACAATTACCGTAAAGTCACTACAGTTGGCGAAAAAAGAAAAAAAGTTATATCAGTATATGTAGTTGTGTCACTGTAAAAATGCTACGTTATTTTAAAAAGATATATTTATGACTCACTTACTATAGACTTGATAGTGAGAAAAAGATGTACTCATACGAGCGTTGCTAAATTTCCGAAAGATCCGCTTTCGATTGAATGTGACAATTATTAACGACATTAATACTCATTTTACTAAATTGATTATTCCTCATGATTAGTTAGTACAAATCTCAATGCAATCAAACTCTATAAAGTAGCTTTTTTATTTCAAATAAATACTTTACAAATTTTTGATAGTCTAACATGAATTTCCGCGTGAAATATACTTTTTCACGCGGCTATGATAATGCGAATTCAATAATGCTAGTCATTCCTGTGTAATTTATACACACAGGTATGGGTGTTCTCAATGAAAACTCCTTTTTGCACTTTTCTCGTAATCTGAAGTTTTTATGCCTTGATTAACTGCCTTTGATAAAAATTTTACGTACAAAATGAACGTTCCATAAAAGGAGTTTACGCTTAAGAATATTTATGTCTTCATGGAAATACGTCGCATTTTTTTTTATTGACGTCGAAATGATTTATGGATATCTGGAATATAAAATGAAATTTCTTTTATAAATCTCGACGTATCGCGAAACCATTTTAGTGCTCAATAGAAAAAAAAATTCTTCCTCTGCTTGGAAAAAGGGTTGCGCGAAAGGAATACTCTGCTTTTTTTTGTCATAAACGAGAATGCAAATTACATAAAACCTAAAATGAAAGACGAGAAAATAGAAGAATACGTTAAAACAATATTGAGTAAAATAAGAATAAATACTTTACGGCGCTCGGAGAAACGCATGGCAATGTTTTCCTGAATCTTTAATGTTTACTCAATATTCCAATAACAAGATGAAAAAAATTCTATTCATAGTTTTCTAAAACGAATAAAAGTTAATCAATTATTTAATCGCCCCCGTTAAAGCCTTTTTTGCGCAAACATCGCTCAACCATCCCAACAATCAAACCAATCAAACCCAAACCCCAAAAAAAATCCCATCACAGAAACACATCCACATAAACCCATCACACTCAGTTAAACTAAAAGCTCCTCCTCAAGCCCGCCTAATTCATCCATCACATTTGCAGCTAATCGCAATGCGAAAGCTTCCACGCATTTCGCTCGACAGCTGCTGCCGCTGCAGCGCAGCGCGCCTTAAAACCCACCTACACACGCGGTAAACACTCGCAGACATAGCCCCGCAGCCGGGGAAATGGAGTATGTACAGCCGTAGGGTCGGATGACTTGTTTACCAATGTTTCACGTTAGAATAGCTTAGCAACGCGAGCGCAAGCACACAGCCTATTTCGTCTTCTGATGCGCGCGACTCGGTTTACTCAATATTCAAATGAACGAGCGTTAGCTTACTACTGCCTCTCTCTCTTTCTATTTCCGCTGCTCCTCTAGCTGCCAGCAGAGTAGCGTGCCATTATCTTTCGCTGTTGCCTTCTCGTGCCTTAGCGTAGAAGGGGCTAATTTGCGAGTCCAATTTTGAGAAAGACCGAGGGCGAGGCTCAATTCCGATCGGTGCTGGCTGTTTGTGCACGTGGATGTACGGATAATCGTTTCTGTTTCTGTTATGGGGGGAGGAGAGCGAGTTTTAATTATTCGGGGATTAGGTTCGCTGGGAGGCTGGAATGAGTTTGCTGTTATTGAGTTGAGAGGCTGGGTCGATGGAGAGGTGCTGTTGTTGAAATGGGGTTGTGGTGGTTTATTATGAAGGGAGTATTGTGTCTTGGGTGTTGTGAATTCATTCTGTTTTGGTGTATTTAAAATTCTAACGAGTTGATGCTCGGGTAGTTTTGCAGTACTCATCTAGTCTACAGCATAAAGTGTTATAAAAAAAACTAAAAATAAAATTAAAGTAACTAAAGTATAAAAATGAAAACTCAATTGAATGACAATGTTTAAGTATCACTTGAAAATTACAAGAGTTGATCAGGCCAAGTTTCTACAACGTCTTGAACAATAGATGTAATATACTCATATAGATTAAAATAAATTTAAATGTTGCTGATTGCTCATTGCACTGAATTGTCAATAAATAAAATCACGCCAATATATTTTTAATTTTTTTTATTTTATCTAATCACACCGACCACACCATAATTTTCCAACATTTTGTTGGCGAGCAACGGACCGCGGGCAACGTCCGGCCCGTCACGTCAGCAGAAACACCAGCAAAAGTATCAAATAAAGGAAGATCAGATACAGAAACATCTTGTCAAATTTTCCAGGCCAAAGGGCAATTTATCACAGGCGCGCGGTTGCACGCGCCGCAAAACTGTAGCTCCTCGCTTGATTCGGCTGTTTCTTCCGAGTTTCTGCCGCGCGCGCCGGAGTCACGTTTTACGCCGGCTCTCCGCAACGCCTCGCCTGTATATATATCTTACGTCGGCTGAGCTTTGTCCCCGCGGCCTTAAATCCTTCGTGCGGCTCGCGCGCTGAAAAGGAGCTTTCAAGCGGCTGCCAAGCTGCAAACGCAATTTTCCCAGCTAGTTCTGAAACATAACAAGCAAATAGCGCGTGAGCTTTCAGGCGGCGTTCGCTTAAAGGGCGGTCTGCCGTCGCTCTGTGTGCTTCGTTGGAGAGGGATGGCTTACCTCGATGGCGAAGGGTTTATATGGTGGTCTGGATTTTCGGTCGTAGGTAGTTGCTCGATTTTGTTTTTCTTTGTTTTTTTTTTGAATTT
>JAPYZA010009623.1:0-16399 GCA_030522685.1 Eupelmus azureus | reverse complement strand
TGCACCTATTAGTTTTTCGCTACGTGAAAGTTGTCCTGCCAACTTCATGGGCGTAAGTATTGGTCTTGTGTTTTATTAAGTTTTTGTTGCTGTGTTGTTTAGAGTGTGGAAATTTTGAATATTATTGTTTTCATTTTCAGTGTTATTGTTACGTGCATTACTTAAAGAAACAAATTTCAGTTTCGTGTTATCCATTAGTTCATCCAAAACACTTAAATTTGGTAATATAGTTTTTCAAATATGCATAATTTTGTTGAAGTCGTATGAAATAGTCAAGATTATAAATTATCTTTCTCGGATTTATTAAATCCAAGAACTTTCCTTGATCCCAAGGAAAAATATGCTATAAATAATGAAAATCAGTTCAACCCAACTTCAAAATTATTCTACGGATACATATATTTCACATAAATAACAAATTCTAACTGAACATAATTTACAATTCAAAAAATGGACCTTGCTTCATCCGATTTTAAAGAAGCCAATCATTCGCATAAAACAGCTGTACAACGATGTACATTTTTCCGAGGGGCTATTTACTCTACGAAATAACGAATTCGGTTGTCGTGAAACCAATACAAAATCAGAATGAATCATTTTAAATATCTCAAATTATATGAATTGACTTAACAAAATAGATCGTATTAGTCTCATAAAACTTAAGAATTATTTCGTTATAGTAATGACTTTATATAGCATGATAACGTGTCAAAGCTTTATCTTTCCATATGTAGTTGCTTTTGTCATTATAGTCAACTACCGATAATAGAGTATAAAAAAATTACGGAAATTTCTTTAAAAGAATATAAAAAATGCATAGAAAAAATAGTTTGAAACCGATACTATCGGAAACAATTTATTAATAATTTATTCATTAGACGAGAATTTTATATATTATTCTGCATTATTTTTATATAATTATACGCAAACATACGTTAATTTTGTCGTTCTACAATTTTGGATTGCTGTTATCTTAACAAACAGTAATCAATCGTTACGATAACATAAGAATTTATAGCTCCTTTATTATGCTTAATAAATATCGTAACAATTGTAACAATCAATTTGTAATAATTGGAAAAAAAGATCACATATAATTTTTTATACATTTATGATTTATAGTATATATTCTTTTTTACTAGTACCATCTACTTATAAAAAAGTGATTTTGTAATATTCAAAAATAGCCGTATAATCGTTACGTTTGAAATAAAGTAATTTTAACTAAACGGTATTCAATAGATCATAGTAGGCACTTACATGTAAGATAAATTTCAATAAATCCGTTAATAAAGTAGTACATTATAGACCAAAGTAATAAAATTGAAGATTATATCCAGCGAGTAATCACCCGAGAAAATAATCGACTTTACTCCTGAGGCGCATACAGTAAGCGCGTATTTTATAGCAAATACGTGGATATTATTATTAAGGTGGGAATAAAATATTCTTATTTTCCAAGGACGTTTATTTTTAAATAACAATCATTAAGGCATAATTAGAGCTATTGCTCTATAGGTATTTCGCAAAAGTTTATATTACGCTACGCAAATCGGTCTCGGTGGACACATTATTACAGAGTAATGGATGCGAGATTTTTCCATATTACTCGTATTTATTTGAAGAAATTCTTATTGTTTCTTTTTTTTACTTTTGGTATAAACTTTCTGAGTTCATATAATATGAATTCCTAGGCACTGGCAGGGGATCTTACATTTCAATCTTATCAATATTCATTATATTTCTGTGTCATTAAATTTCTTCCTAGTAGATTCGTTTTGTTATATGTGTACTCATACGTACATATTTTCTTTTCTATTAACAATTTTATTTCTACAACTAGAATTTTAAATACTTTCAAATTTTAAATACGTGATGAGAAATAAGTTTATGAAGGTGAAAATAATTTATAAAGGCTTTCATTTCAAATGCCTATCTTTAATATGTATCTATCTTGGATTTGTCAGTTCTATTTGATTCGAGTTGAATCATCCGATTGACTAAGACTACGGTATGGAGTATAATGAAAATATTAAATTTTTTTATTTGACGTTTCTTTGAATACCAATTTAGAAGCATACCCCACATTGAAATCGTTACTTAAACAAGTATACTCAAACTTGTCAAATTCCAAACGACCCCACAAAACTAAACGACCCTTTAAACTTGACCAGCCGGCCGCGTCTTTAACCATCTAAAAAAATCCCTCGAAATCCATAACAACCTCCACAAATACCCCCTCGCATTTTCCAGCACACAGCGCACCAGCCTCGTTAAACCCCCCTCACAGAACCAGCACCAACTACAGCACCGGCTCTCCAAACCAGAAAAAAAAGAGAAAACAAGAGGCGCTCGCGCTCCTACTAAAATAGCATACTCTCAGCGCGGCTCTCCGCGGCAAGAGTAAGAAAAAAAAAGGATTAAATCCAAGCGACTCTTGCGACAACGCAACTCGTCCCTCGCGCGTTCTTTCGCCTATATTAGGCCTCTCCAGGCGCCTGGCTTGCCTGCAATCAAATCTCCCGCTCTCGCGCACCACGTGGGCGGCCTATGAGCTATATACATGACGTCAGCCTCTAGAGCGAGCCTCTCGTATTATATACATATACATACAACAACAAAGGAGCGAGTGTATATAGACTGTCAGTCTCGATATCAGAGTATCGGGTATAGTAGAAAAATTATATATAAACCTATGTATATACAGAGCCGTGCGTGAGCGCATTATGCATTCGCGGTGCGTGCCAGGCCTCGTTCCATTTTAAAGATCTCTCGCTGTGTGTTTTCATCTCGCGCTGGCGTTTTGTATTAGGTACGCACAAGCTGCGAACTTTTCACTTTTCGCGCGCGCGCGCGCGGCTGCCTTTCTAAAAAGGACAAAACGGCTCCGGAGCGCGCTTTCGATTTCGTTCGATTGAAAGAGCGGATTGGAAAACGGAATTCCAAGCTGCGCCTTAACGGAGCAACGCAGAGTCGAGAGTGGATTGGAAAGGCCCCCGCGAAGGAAAAAAATAAAGCGTGCATCGCGATTTTTCTCGCAACGTTGGCTCAACATTGCGACAGCATTGCCGAGAGCAGCCAGACAAGTGCTTCAAGCTTGGCTCTCTTCGAAGCTACTTTGATTCCACGGTTAATCAAGCCGCGCGGGAGTATACAGATCATCGCGAAAATCATCACAAGAGAGCAGCTGTCTGTGTGTGCTTAAGGCATGTATGTATGCAGAAATCATACAGCTCTTACATATTCAGAGCGCGAGGTGAGAGACTAACCTTACACGGCGAGTGAAAACGATCGGCGGGCCGAGCAGCCGTCGACGATCGATTTATCGCGGCCGCGCGGAATGCGCCCAGTCAGCTGTGACGGCTGGCCCATCGTCGTCCTCTGCCGATCTCCCGACCGCTCCGCCAGAGCAAGTGTAGCAGCTCCTCCGTGATTATGCGCGCGATGCTCACTCGCGGGCCGCGCGTTTTACGCGGCTAAAACGCGGCGCAGTGAGTCACTTGAATACACAGACACTTTTGACACACTAAGCACAGAGAAGACAGCTCGAAGGCTCGATTTTCAACGGCGAAAAACCGAGCTGAGATGTTGCTACCTCTTCCTCCTCGGCGAGAGCGGGCACTTGAACACACACACACACACAGGTACTGAGAGAGACACTAGAGGACGCAGCGCGCGGAGACGTCCGAGCGTCGCGGTAGTCGCGCCGTCACTGACTATGCTCTTTTCTCGGAGCTCGCGCGCGAGTGTCTGCCTGTATAGGTAGCGTGTGTATAGCGAGGGAAGGAGATGAGGTGAGGTGCGCGCTCTGCCTCCGCGAGAGACTGTGTATACAGGTATAGGTATGCGGTTTTGTGAATTTGATACGGAGCTGGTATGCCAGTGGTGAGGCTATTGTTGACGGATTGGTTTTCAATGTTGCGAGAAAGAGGGAGAGAGGTGAGAGTGGTTTGGTTTGTTTGTGGATGAGGGGGGAGGGGGAGTTTTTTTAACGGGCGAGAATAGAACGGCTGGCGCCGGCGCGATTTGATTATCGAAGGAGATATTGTGGAAGGTTTTCGCGTAAGAAGATTTTGAGAAGTGGACGGGATTGGAGAAATGCTTGTTGTTTGTTTTGGTCAGTTTTAAAAAGGTGAGTAGGTTTTCGGAAATTTCTAAAGTTAAAATACTTTTGTACGTATACAAGAAAGGAAGTATATTACTTTGTTTTTGTAGGTAATGCAATTCAGTTTTAACTGCAGTAAAAACCGATAATAGAACTTTTCGAAAAAATAACATTGACGAGTGTCACTCCGTAAACAAAAAGTCATTTTGTTGTAAACAATCCGGCGTTTCCCCAACATTACTAACCCACGTAAATACCGGCGCTTTGTGCACCGGATCACTAGAGGTTCCAGCAAAACAGAAGATCTGCTTATGTAAGTTCAAAAAGTTTCTCTTTGTACTTTTTTATCGTTGACTTTCAAAAGCTGTACTCTTGCGACAAATTTTAAAAGTAAAGGCTACAGCCATTGTTTTTTATTTAAATTAACCAGCAGTGCACAGCTTACATAACGGTTTTGAAAATCTATATACAATGCGCCGGAGAAGGATTGATTATCTATTTGATTCCGAAGCGCGCGTGTGTATATTTAGCCTCAATGTTTTATGGCGCAAGAAGCGTATGCGTTATGTATATACATAAATTTTATTTGTTGGTCCCCAAATCGTTTGCGTCTCTACGGATACATCTCATGAAAGTGTAATAAAACGGCCTCAGGATTCTGGAATATTTAAGAGCTTACGGAAATTATAGCCGCGCGCCTTCCGCATTAACTTTCAAAGCAGTTTCCGTTCTTGAGTTTGTTGTTGTTTAAGTAATGGAAAAAAAATGTACAATAGGTAAAGAAGTATTTCGAATTGCATTAGAACGTTTAGCTCTTAGTGGTAATTTTTAAAAATATGATTTCTTTTAATTAGAAATACAAATTGACGTTTCCTACTGAAAAAATATATTAATATATTAAATAAAAACGGATTTTTAATCGGTTCCAATCCGCTTTTGCGCTTTAAAATAATACGAATTAGTATACATTTCAATGTTTTTAGAATTCTTTTAAACGATATTCATATACTTTTTCGAACACAATTCGTACACTTTACAAAATCCAAAATTTACCGATACAACAAGTTTCTTCCTTTATCACAGAAAAACATCATTCGCCATATCTCTATTCAAAACAACTCACCCAAAAAGCGCATCAAAAACCCTAAAAAAACTAAAATTCCACCAGCACCCCTCACCCACCCAAAAAAACCCACCGCTTCCTGCTCACCTCCCAAAAAAAACCACTCACACCTCCCACAGTGCAACAGCCTCCACAATACCTTCCTCCTCGCGCTTCCACACCCTTTTTTCTCCCCCCTCCCAGCGACCAAAATGATTTTCGTGCATGCACAAACCTCGGCTCAAACTGCGCACCGGAATGCATAAGTAAGCAAGCCGCGACGTCGACTGAATGGGAATTTCCTCTCTCTTTCTTCTTCTGTAGGTGTCAGCGCGCGTCTTTTCTTCAGCGGAATTTCTTTTCGGGGCCTTCTGAGTGATTGAGCTGTGTGTTGCCGGGGTATATTGGCGCCAAGCGCGCGAGCGAGAAAGCAGGATCGTTTGCATATGTATTACAGAGGCGGGCGAGGTAACTGTATTGGCGGTTCGCCTTTTTCTGCGGAGTCGGACGTTTTTGCGCGGCTAAGCGCGCAAGCCTGTGGTTTATTATTTATTTTGCGGGGTACGGATAATTTTGCGTTAGCTAAGTGAGTAATTAAACGTAAGTGCGTGCACTTAGCTTTGCATTCTTGTGAAGCGAGAGGTTTTGTTGCTTGGTGGGTCTGCGTGTGTCCGAGTTTGTAGGTGTGTGTGCTTAAGTGTGTTGTGAGTGTGTGTGAGTGCGTGTGGGATATCGCGTGAAAAGATGCGAATTATCACGTAACGCATAACTGGATATTGAGAATATATTGCCAACGTTTTTTTATTAATTTTTATTTACATTTTAAAAATTAACGATTTGAAATTTCAATTTAATCTAATAATTATAAGTTTTGAAAAGATAAAAAAAAATAATCAGGGTAATTCTTAGAAACAAGCAAGTTGGTCGATCTTACAAATCAATTCATCTAAATTTTTAAAACAGATCATTATCAGATCAATCATCTAATATTTTAAAATTCTAAATCGTAGCTACACACTTACTCGCTTCGCGACAATTAAAAACAAAATTTCCATCGTGTCATGACTCAGTCCAATTCAATCCAACTCAAAACTAACACGCATTTCCATCAATTACCCCAATCTCCCATCTCAAACCAAAACAGCAAAAAACGGAAATCCCCCATACACATCCCACAACCTCAGCTCAACAAACAAAATTCCCAATCCCACTCCTAATAAAAAAAAACAAACGATTCCTCAACAACCACGCAAAAACATTATATATTCCAGTCGCTCGCGCGAGAGAAACAACAATGAGCCGAGAATTGCCGAAACACAGCCGCTAAAATCTAGCGCGGCGCGCGTGGGCTAACAGCTGTCGGCATTATATATCCGCGCGCTCCGCTTGTGCGTTTTTGCGCCGGGCATTCCTAATTATGCCAGCCAGGCCTGCAGTTGTGCGACATCCAGCCCACGCTCTAAATATAATCGCCGGCATTGTGGCCAGAGAGCGACGAGAAGCGGAGGAGCTGGCGCGCCTTCGTCGCGATTTTTTGATGGGCAGGGGTATATAGTGGTTTTTAAGGTGGTGTTGAGTTTTGTTGGCTTTTTTTTTAAGGGAGTGGAAAGTTAGGCTCTGTAATTTCTTGGTTCGTTAGGCATTATGTGTTTTGTTTTTTTTTATTTTTGGTAAAGTGTTGACGTTGCGAGGCGTGAATAAATTTTAGGTGACTAAGCATAGGTCTCTAGAACGTTTGTTTATGCAATCGTAATTGATATTTTATTTTTCAATTATGGACTAACAAGTCAACTATTCTCTGAATAATGATTACACCTCTATCGCGTTAAAAATGCATCCAGCTGCGCGGACGAGATTATATATTTTTCAACAGGCCGCCGACGATTTCCACGAAGTAACCGATATAGATTTAATCCAGTGCGTTGTATAATTTTTTTTCGCTCCCCCCACCTTTGCCTTATCGGCGTCTGCATTTTGATGCCCCCCGCTTCTCGCTCGTCTTCTCTTTTTCATAATTATTGTCTGCTTATGGAGCGGTGACGAATTTCGGGGAACAGATTATTCAGAGATCGGTTTTGAGTTGCTAGGTTAATTAAATAAACGAAATTGTTTGGTTCAAGGAAAGCTGGCCGTTTTATTTTTATAACGAATTTGCGATTCAAATTACTTTTACGTTTAAGAAGTAATTTTATGTATGTGATTTTGGAAAATTTATTAAAAAATCGGGGTTTTAAATGTAGGGTAAGAAAGTAATTAATAACCGATAAAAAATGACGCGGAGGAAAAATTTCTATGATTTTATCTAAATTCCAGCTTTATCTACTTAGTGCTCATTGTATACGGGCTCACTAATATATCATTAATACACACCCAGATAAAGTCAAACCGCCTCTTATCATAATTCCCATATCACAGTAAATTTACATCTCAACTCCACCATTTCCCCAACTAACACGTGTAATCTCACAACGCAACAAACCAACAACACATTTCGTTCACATCCCACATTAAAAAAAAAGAAAACATCGTACGCGCCTTATTATTGTTTCATAAAAATTAATAGGCGCGCGCGTAGCATAACCAAGGATCAATTAACATTCCCAGCGGCACAGATGATTGTTGCCGGTGGACACAGACGACTGATCGCAAATCACGGCACGTTCACCGTTAAAGCATCGATCGGACAAAGCCCGCGCGATCGCATTAAGATTACCTGCATATTTTATTTCATCCGGTGAGCCGGAGAGTAGGTTTTGACGTGTATTTATTAGTCGTTTGTAATGAGATTAAAAAGAAGTCGGGTAAATTGCGGTAATCCATTTCTCGATGAGTAATGGAGCGTTTCTGTGAACGGAGGAAACTGCGACGTCGCCTACGGAAACGGCTCGAATTTCGTTTCGACGCGCGTTAATTTGTTTTGTTTAAAATTGGCTTGGCGCACGCGATTGAACGATATACTGTAAATCTTAAGTGGTTACAGACTTATTATGCGCGTCGCGTTTGATAGAACGAAAATATTCGTGTTTTTGCGATTGACGTTTTGCTTTTTGAGATTTTCTGTATATGCCGAATCAATGGGAGTGAATTGTGGGAAAATTTATTCTGTTGAATTGTCAAGCTGCATTCTGTTGCGTGCGCCTATATCCTCTTTCGTAAGAGCGAAATTCCAATTTAAATATGCAACGCTAAATTGTCAGCTATTAAAAGGCAATTAGAATGTGAGATTGCTGTGAGAAAAATTTTCTTGATGAATGTTTTTCTCGATATTAGATGAATCAAAAGTCGAACTTTAGCAAATTACGTTTACAACTGAATTATACGAGTATAATACTGTACGATTTTTGTTCCATTTTTTATGTGAAACAAGTTGCAAAGAATTTTTACAAAAAATGAAAAATTTTCAACTATAACTACTTCCCTGGTAAAAATGATTCTATAAAATAGTTATAAAATAGAAAATGGCTAAAAACTAGCCATTTCATAGTCTCAAATGGTCAAAATTCTACCAAAGTTGTTACCCATTCTACATTTTCTTTTGATCAATCACTTTAAATACTTACACCACTCGGGTTACCCCAAAAAAAATCAAATTTCCAAAACCCCCCGAAAATTCAATCAAAACATCCTCTAAAATCTCATCTCTTACTCTTCATATGCCGACGCTTCCTGTGTCTCTGCTGCTTGAGCCTGGCCTCGGTGCAGCAGGGCAGTTCCCTTGGCAAGGGCTCAGCCCGCGCCTCCCGGCTCTGATAGTGGGGTGTCAGCTCCTCCGCGATCTTCATTATGACGCACAGCAACAGCATGAGCATCATGTCAGCCGCTAATCAGCCTCCTCGCCAGAGGCGAACCGTTCGATATCACTGACACTTGGACTTTTTTTGAGTTTTCGGTTTTCCTAAGGTCACGTGGACCTTTGGGTTGGCTTTTAAAGATGCACTGGTGAGGTTTTGAAGTTTTTTATAGTTACTGCACTGAAGGGGTTGGTTTAAGGTTAGACGGCGTTGGTTTTTTAAATTGGAGCGATAAGGTGTAGCGAAATTTGCGGAGATTAAATAATATAACGTTATACGACGCACGGTCACGTAATTTCGGCCGTAATTTAAAACTTATATGCGTGTCTTGTGCAATTCACGGATATTTGCGTGCACGGAATTTGATATAGGAACGGCTTTTCTCGAATTTTGTTGATTTTCGTAGCCCATCAGCGCGCGCCAGTGAAGCAATTCCACTCAAAATTCAATCTACGCGCTATGGAGCCAGCTTGAAAGCTAATTAACGGCTACCAAGGCTATATAAACTATTGAAAAATTGTATACAAACTCTAGAGTCATTCCGTGTCAAGGCTGCACATATATGAGCGCATGAAAAATTGCATAGCGCGCGCTGCTGGCGCATTTCTTCATTTTCCGCAATCGGGTAGCGGATATTCATAAATAAAGTGTCTGATTCAGAAATAAAAGTAAGTGTATTTCTCTTGGATTAGTATTTATTAAGAAGCTAATTCGATTAATTGGAATGTCACTCCGATGCAAAAGTATATACCATTCAACTAAACAAATTTCATCATTCGAACCCCATCCATCCTCAAAATCGATCAACAAAACCTAAGAAAAAAACCGCACTCCAACAAATTACCAAACCCAGCAATCACTCATACACAACGCCCACTCTCTCGCAATCACCATAGAAACGCTCCCATACAGAACCATTAGATTTACGCAACGACGCCGCACTAATTTTTTTCCCTTCGCCTCCGTCGCAACACAATGAGACGCGAGGCGTTTCTCGCCCACCGAGCTACATGCGAGCGCTCATCGCGCTCTTTTTCATCATCGAGTCGTCGAGCTGTCGTCGGGCGCGTTTAGAGAAAGAGGCGGTGTAACAGCTGCATCGCGAGGACAAAGACACTCTCGCCCCCCGCGCGACAGAGACTTGACTGACTTTCTCGGTGGCGGACTTCCGGTTTGGGAATGTTGGAAGGTTTTTTTGAGTTTTCGGAGGTGTTGGCGAGGTTGGCGTTTTGGAGGTGTTGCTGGGTTTGCTGGTGTGCGTGGTGGTAAAAAATTAATGAGTGGGAGAGAGAAGGTTTAGGGATAATTATTTTGATTGCGTAGGTGCTAATTAGATTCTAAAATTATGATGATGATAGGTTTTTAGGACGCGGTTTTGGGATCGCGGATAGCTCTAATTAATTTTCTATTCGGAGTGCATCCGGTAGAGCCATAATTTAGTTTTATTTATATTTAGTTTATAACGCGGTGGGAAAAAAAATTGGTTGGGACAATTGGCTTTCTGTCAATATTTCTAAACTTGATATTTCATTGATTTAACAGAGGATTCTAATAAATTAATTAAATATTCAATTGAAATATTCAAATGCCAACCAAATTTTTTCCCCAGTGCAACATTTATAAAAGAAAACCTATTCCTATAGGACATATTTAACTTTCAAAACTGCGAGCTCTCTTTCTAATCTTCTCTAATATCCGAAACGTTCTCTCGAACAAGAGGAACTTTAGTTAACAAACTGTCCAACAACTGAAGCGAGAAGCGAGCTTCGGAATTGAATTTCAAATCCGAACCGAGAAACCTACTTCGCGCCGTGTCGTCTTACGGATCTCTGACTTCATCTACTTCAAGTAGATTCCTGCCAGATACGCGAGACATGACTCATTGCCGCACGCACTTCGCGAAATCAATCAATTTACATACGTCAATCACATTATACTCAACTGAAATTTCAAACTCTCCAACAATTCTCTACGATTTCTCCATTCGAAATCAAAAGCCAATCCCCGCTCATATACATGAAAAAAACAGCTCGAGCCTCGAGTCTCATTCGGCACTCCCAGGCGGTCTAAGATACAATCGTTCCGCCAGCTGCGTGCAGCCATATACGCGCATTCTTCCTCAATCGCGTTCGCGGAAATCGTAATCGTGCTCCCGTTTGCGGCCAGAAACGCGCGCTTATCTCTTATCGCCAGAGCGCGGGTATAGGTCTGAGGCTTCGCGAGCGGCGAGAGTTGCTCGTCTTTCTGCGCGCTGGTGTCGTTTTTGCTTTGATTCGCGCTGCTGGGTGGTCGTGGTTTGGGGTTGAGGTTGAGATGATATAGAAGCGTGGGTGTGTGTTTGAATGTGAGCAGTTTTTTAGAGAAGTTTAGATGTGGTTAAAAATTAAAAATTTTAATATTTGGGTGTAATTAATTATATTTCTACTTGGGTGTCTGAGAATTTTGATTTGAGTAAATAAGAAATGATATTACATTTTAAATTAATACGGTTTTATCATTTCCCGTGCGTCAATGAAATTTGCACGATTAACGTGTTGACTTGTAATTTCCGTTTTTTCCGGGTTTTATTCCGCACTCAGTCGTAATTATTCAATCCTTTCAAAGCTCCCTTTTAAATTCTGAATAGTTCAATATTTGTCTTTAATTTTCACCCGCAAACCGATCTTTTAAATCCAACATTCACAATCCCTCACACTACCATCAACAAAAAAATCTCCCATATAAAATCCACCTGCCCTCCAAATCCCCCCCAAAAAATCACAAACCTCATCAAAACAAACTTTCCACATCAAAAACCCCAAAAAAACCAGTCGCCTCTGACCCACATCCATCTCCCCGAATTCCCGTCCGTTCACACCTCCAAACAAAACGTCCCTCAACCTTCAAACCAAAATAAAAAAGCAAAAGAACTTGGGCGCCATCATAGGCCAGCTGTGTCCTCTACAACGGCGCCCTGTCGCAAGAGCGAGAGATCGGAAGAAAAAATTGGCGCTAACCGGCCGCATGTGCGACACGCGAGCGCGGACGGTTACGTCAGCCGTCGGGAATATAACGAGCGAATCGCGAGCGCGTGTATAGGGGAGCAGAAAACGTCCGCTGGCGAGGCTCTTAAACGCTGCGAATTGACGAGGAGGTGGGTATATGTATTGTTCGGAGAGGAGCGAGGTTGGATGCGCTGGCTGTGGATTATTTTAGCGTGGAGGCTTTGGAGATAGCTGACGGGGTTTTAGGGGATTGGTTTGGTGGATCCTGTCGTTTTTAACGCAGTACGTATTATTTTAGTGCTTGATCAATGATGTGCTAATGTTATTGAATATAGACAAGGCGCATCGGATATGATGTGAGGAAGGAGGAGGGGAATTTCAGAGATGTTGTTTCCGATGATGTTGCAATTGAGAGAGTATACAATTTTTTTTTATTGACCGATCGTAGAAGAAGATAAGCGGTGACATTCTGTGACGTCTGTACTAGTATTCGATTTCTGCTACTGGATTATGGATAATGCATTTCGAAGTTTAAATATTCTTTTACGAAAACTTTTCATTTTACTAATTACAAAACTAAATTACATTAATAAGTAATTAACGAAACAGTTTAAAATGCTTAGTAAAATCTACAACCCAGAAAAAATTAAAACCTCAAAGAAAACATCCACAATACCGCATCACACCTCCCATCTCACTAAATTACATTAAAACACAACCTCAAAGCTTTCCAGAATCTCCATTCCAACTCCGACTGAAAACGCATCTACAATGTTCATCTCAACACTCATCCCCCCCCCCCTTTACAGAGCTTCGCAGTTCCGGACGTGATGCCAGCCCCACTGCGACCGATGAAACGCAGACGCGCGCGCTCGCGCATAAAGCGGACGCAAGTCGGAGAAAGAAAGATAGCAAAAGGGCCTTTGATTGCGTAAAGGAAGCGACGAGAGCGATTTCTTCGAGGGTAAGAGCTGAATCGTCTGAGAAAAGCAGGGAGAAAATATGGATATAGATTGGCGTGGAATCGAAGTATTTCAGAATTATTGGCTTTGTATGAGCGTGGAACGTAATTGTATGCTTTGAGCTTTGAATTAAAATTATTGAAACGAAATGCCGGCTTTTATGAGGCTTTGATACGAGCTTTACGAGTTCAACTTTTATATATAAAGTTAAAGCGTGCAGTGTGTGATAAAACGTAATTTAACTGCCGAGACAAAAAGTTCGCGGAGATAAAAGTTTCATTTCACGTTTTACTTTCATACCCCGCTCGCTTATAAAACGAGAACGTGGAATACGATTGTTTCGCGTAATGAACAATTTTTCTCCGCGCCGCGTGTGACATTTCCTTTTTTTCCTAAATATATAAAAGAAAAAACCGAAAATTATATACTGCAGAAAATATAACACTGCAGCATTGTATCTCAAGTAATGAAGCAACTAATTTAATTAACCTTATCCATTCCACTATTCCAAAAATCAGAAAACTCCACGTCAAAAACCCAACCGACCCGCCGCACGACTCGCCGCGAAAATAGCCGAAAATCCGCATTCTCCCCGCGCATCTTTATATTTAGTCCGGCCGTCTCCGCACTCCTCCGCTGCTACACACATGAATTTTTGCGCTCACTACACACGCAGCCTTAGCTCTCAGCCGCGTATATAACCGCTTCTCATATGTATAAAGCGCGAGGGGAGCGAGCTCGCAAGTCATGTGACGGAATGATTCAGAGAGCTGCGTGCGAGGGAGAGCGAAGCTCGGACAAAGAAGAGTCTTTCATACGTGCGAGCTAGTCTCGCCGCGAGGAGCGAGCTTAATTCTCGGGAATTAATTCATTGCGTGTACTCCGGTGTGGAGCTTGTGCGTAGGCGTGGGTTTTTTAATGAGAGAGAAAATTTGAAGCGCGAGGAAAATTGGGTTTTTGTTTTGGGAGAGGAAATTCGTTGATTGTTGTAAGAAAGGTGGGTGAGGGTTTGGCGTAATTGGAATTCATGTGAGCGAGCGCTCGGGTTCTGTGAAAATTACTGCGGAGCAATAAAGCGCCGTTGCGAATTAACCGCTGCGGCGGCATCTGTAGCGTTTAGCGAAGCGTTTTTTTTTATGTTGGATGGTTTGTTGAAGGCTGGAGTATAATGCGTATAGGATACGATAAGTTAGTAGATAGGCCACACTGTTTTGAATTTGTTTCAGTAGGAAAAAAGAAGTGTATAGATTATGGTATATGCAATAGCATGACGAAAGGTCCTTATCGCTTATCACGAACCGCTACTCCGAATCGCCCGTTTCACTCTCACACGTATGCACATCAAATCAAACTATACTCTTTGAACTTTAATCAAACCACTAATCCCGAACCTAAAAAAAGAAACCATTCAACGACCAGCGCGAATCGATCACCTCACACATCACAAAAAACTCAACCAGTTTCCGCGCGAGCAATCATCAATTATCTCAACGGCCTCTGCCTCCCAGCCGATTGTTTACGTCGTCCGCGCTACATATACCCACACTCCACACGCACACGAATCATTAACTCTCCACACAGACACATCGCGTTTCTGCGAACTTGCAGAACGATCCGAGTTTAGATTCGCCTATATCCACGCCCCGCCGCCGCGACATCTTGCTAAATCCCGCGCGCTATTTCGCCACACCTTTTCGCGCCAATAGCTCCAAAGCGCCGCGTAATCCAAGCTTTCTGTGTACCCTGCGCTCTTATACAAAAGAGAAAAAACTCGATGCTTCTGCAACGCGCACTGGCTCTGGCACTGTGGGTGGCTGTGGGCGCGCGTTTGTTTAGTCACATGTTTACACTGCCGGAATCACGGCTGGCGATTATCAATCACCGCAAGCTCCACTCGAGCTTGCAAGCTCTTCATCATCACTGCGTTTGATCTATCCGTTTATGCGCGCGAAAAAGTATAACGAAATTTTGTCGAGAAAAAAGCTTTTGTTAATGAGCCGAAAATCGGCCGATTCACGCGGACTTTGGGCGAGGGCACGCGACGCGGCTGGTTAAAAGCACGAAGCTACACTGAGAGAGAGAGAGGAACGCGCGGGAGATGGCTGCGCACGACACGACACGACGCGAACGAGCCAGCGAGGAGAGAGAGAGAGCTTAATCTCTATTAATAAATGCCCACGGCCGGCCCTCCGCGCGTCCGTCTCGCTATCTCTCTCTCGCTCTGTATATACCCTTTTCTAATAAGAGAGATCGGACTGTACGTTTCGCTTGCGCTTGGGTGTTTCTCTGGATGTGTGAATGCAGCTTGTGGGATAGGAGTGGATGAGCGAGGGGAGAGAGGGAGGAGTGAGATTGTTTTTGCGGCGTTGGGTGGACGTTTGTTGGGTGTTTTTGGTGGGTTTTTTTGGGTGAGGTGTGAGGTGAGTTTTAAGAGGGGATAGGTGGAGGAGGTTTCTTTGATTGTGGGGTTTGGGTTGATTGGGAAGGAATTAGAGGTGAGTGCTTTTTTGTGTGCAGTTATACTTTTTTATGCTATCAGTACTGAAATAGGACTAAAATTAAATAGCGAAACTAGAACGTATGCGCGATTTAAGCTAGTACAGTTGATAAGGAATACTATTTTAGCTTATCGTATTTTCAGTTATAGTAGTTAATTCCACAAGTCTTAGTCTCTTCTATAATAATTATTATGTTCCATCAGTCGCGGCCGTCTAATACAACTTGATTAATTTACAAAATTTCTATCCATTTTAAAATCCTTTTTACTTGTATTGTATAACTCCGACAAGCTTTGCATCATCTAAACATATCAAAATCAATCAAAATAACCAATACTCCTACACAAAACAAAAGCAAACGGATAATCAACCCAAACCCAAACAAAAAAAAAAAACCATTTCCCACTCCTCAAAAGCAACTCCGGCCGTCTGAATAACACGCCTGTATCTACTCGCAACGTAAACAGAGCTGCATACAAGCGAACAGATTAGGCACGCTTACATCCTCCCAGCGCGCACTCGTTTTCATTTTCTCTCTTCCTCTCCCTTCGCCAAACGTCGCCGGCCTCTCTTTTACATCCTTTTACTGTACGCTCCCTCTCCTCCCTTTTTCTCCTAGCGTCTTGTGCCTCTCCCTATTTTTATCGCTTACTCTCCCCCCTTTTACTTTACTCTCTTTATCTTGACGTACGTATATATACATCGAGGCGTTATACTGCCACTCCGAATCTTCTTGCGCGTGTACCTCCCGGGCTGTTTTTTTTCGGGAGGCTATATACGCAGAGGTACATGGTTAGATTTTGAAAAATGTGTATGCGAGAGTTCTAAATATAATTGTTTTTTGGTGGGTGGATATGTTTGGTTTTTGGAGTGTACGTTTGAGTTTGTTCTAGAAAAATTATGTAAAGATGGGTTAATTGTCGAAGCGTCCGGTAATTGTGCAAAATTAAGTTCGTT
>JAPYZA010009620.1:0-19531 GCA_030522685.1 Eupelmus azureus | reverse complement strand
GCGTTAATTGCGCGCTCGGCGTATACAACTGTAGCTCGATATTTTTTACGGCCCGCGCGGGCGACTTGCTTGTCAGCGACGCCTTCGAAAAAATTCTGAATCGGCCGCGCGTCGCCCCGCATTAACGTCCATTGATTTTCCTGAACGCGCCTTATCCGACTGCTCGATCTACCTCGTGTTCCTTCTTTCCTTCTCTCTCACTCTCTTACTCTTTCTCTACTCGTTGGATATTGAATCGTAAAGCTATTTTCGTGACGAGGTACGAGCAAACGATTTTTTTCTGCTCAAGTCTATCAAACCATCGCTTTGCGCTATATATGAAAATAGCGTTTTCATACATGTAAATTGATGCGCGACGCGTATTTCATTACTTTTTCATTATTTTGAAAATTCTTAAATATTTCTTGGTACAATATTTTTAAGAATGTAGTAATATAAGCGAATTTAAGAATTTAAAAATACGAGTAAATTATCTGGAATAAAAATAATTAATCGAAAAATACTGCAATATAGTAGTATAACCATCGTAAAGGGAAGCATAAAACAATAAGAATAAAACTGATGGTTTAGTAGATATGAATCGAGCCGCCGAAACATTAAAATCCAGCTCGATAGTAGTAGGCCATAGAAAGCCCCGCACTGTTTACCCCTAGACATGTGTATACGAGCCAATGTTGCGTAATGAATTTTTTATTAGATCGCGGCCTGCTGGCCGCACGATGATTAGGGGTACTTAGCGCGCTGCGGCGGCAGCGGTGGTGGCGGCGGCGGCGGCGGCGGTGGTAGGCGATAAATTTTAAGGGCGCATTTACGCGATACACGCAATAAAAGTCAAGTCGCTGCACATGCGAGAGCGGGAGAAGAAAAAAATGCCCGCGCGCAGCCAGACTCGCGGCTAGTTCGACGACGTCGAGGAACATACGCGCCGAGGCCGCCGGTTTTACGAGCGGTACTTTGTGGTTTTAGAAAACTTTCCTTACGTCTTCTCTCCTCTCGCTTTGCCGGAGATCGTAAGGCTACTACATCTATATCCCTGTACATCGCTGATACTGCTGTGCTGCTTTGCTTGCTTCTTCTAGTAGGGATCGATCGCCTACGGAAGATTTTAACTATCTTTTCAGACTACGAAATTAGAGTATTAAAAATATCGAAAAAAATTTCTCCACGAAAATTGTACCTTTTTCATTTGATTTTTAAGGAGCTTTATAATAAAAGCTTAATTGCGCCGTTTTTAATCATTTTAAATTGATGGAAGCGCAATAATTATTTAATATTTAAAATAAATTCTAAAGTAAAACTTGTGCCAAAAATCCCCTAAAGATAAACATTTTAACACGAGTATCCCAAGGCACAATTGCAATAAGTTAGGTAGCTGTCAATATAATAGTAGCATTAATTTATTAGGTTAGCTATGAAATTGGAAGAAGCCATCAGTTAGAAAGGAAAAGCCCCTTGAGAGAGTGAAAAGCATATTTTAAAATTGCCTCTTAGCAAAGCGCAGGCAGATCGGTGTGTATATAATATTAACACGCCGCCGCAGCGATTATAGGCACAGGCTCAGGCTCACGCACGCGCACGCGCACGCAGACACGTGAGCTGCGTGCGGGCTGGCGGCGAGAGCACTCGGTTATTTTAACAACGTGGCAACCTCTTTGTAGACCGCGTGCCTATATAAACCAAGAATAAAGTCTGTTCTCGCGCGCGGAAGCGGGGCTAAGCTCAAGGAAAAAAAGCTCGATTTTTACTCGTCCCGTCGTTTCGTTCAACTAACAACGAACTTGCTCGGCGTAATTTTGTGTTTTCTGTCGGTGCCTTGTTCTAACCGGTTCCACTCGAATTTCTCGCTGATGATGAGCATCACACTCTTCCTCGCCCGATGACTTTTCGATCGATATCTATTGACTTTATTTTTTAATGCTTTCATTTAACATTAAATATTGTTAGATGTGTAGTCGTAAGGTTCGCAATGTTTGTGCTGATTGTATCTTTAGACAGAGAGAAAAAAAAGCAGTGGAAAGAATGAAAAATATGAAGCGAGAACGACTGCGTCTGCGCTGCACTTGGAAGATCCTTCAACGTATATTTCGGCCCTTCTCCAACGAGGCGCGCTGCGCGCTGCTCGCCGCTCGGCGCGCGCGCTACAGCCGAATATCCGCATGAGTCAGGCGCTATTAATAGGCGCGAGGCATGTAAAAATACCGTGGTACATTCGTCTTTATACCGCGAGCGCGCAAAAAGAGGAGCAAGACCAGAGGGACACGTACGCTCAGCGCGCAGAGAAGAAGCCGCAAGAGATGAGGCGCGCGCGTTCGACTCCACGTGGCTGCACACTGTGTGGTCCGACTCGGCGCGCTCGAGCTTTCCCGCTATATTTACCGAATTTTCCGACTCGCCGAGAAAAATCCCACACGGAGACTCGTTTCGAATCCTATTCTGCCCGCTGCTCAAACATTTCATAAAGTAATATCGCAATACTTTTAAGTATTATAATACTTATAGTACTTGTTTAATACTTAACAAAGAAGCTTTGTAAATTTTGAAATTTTCACAGGCATGCGCACTCTTGGCCTATATAGTTTGTTTGAGAAAGAAAAGAAAAGAGAAAAAATTGGCAAGGGAGCCGTCGCAGCCTGCAGTCCCTCGCCTCGATTCCTTCTCCTCAAGAAGACGAGTAGAGAGAGAGAGAGAGAGAGAGAGAGGGAGAATTCTTTTTCGCCGGCAAGAAAACGGCGCTAGACTCTAAAGTACCCCCGTGCTCAGGGCTCTTCATCCCTCCTGCTCTCATCACGGCAAAGTTTCATCAGTGGCGCGCGACGCAAACTCATTCCGCAGCCTGCCGCAACCGCCACCGCCCCCATCGAGCTCAGCTCAACTTGAACCGACAACTTTAGGCCGCCGCCTCCACCTCGTTTATTCCGGCAGGCTGCACTTGCCCTTAGACTATGCATGTACTGCACCCTCAGCCAGCCGCCTCATCGCTCGCGGATCGCCGAGCGCCCAGTGATTTTACTCCTATATCTCTTATTTATCTCGCTTCTATATCATTTCCCCCTCCTTTCTTCAACCCGAGTGCGCTGCTGCTTGCTCATTTTCCTAGACCATACACAGCACCAGAATCTGCGATCTCGACTTTTATTAATTCCTCCAATTGGCGAAAACATTTTTTGTAACATACACTTTTTCATTAAAACTAAAGATAGATTCTTTCTTTTTTTCTTTTATATAGAATTTGCCGATAAGAGCTTAAAACTGCACTTCTTAATTCTCTGAAAAATAAATTATTTTATGAACTCTTTGAAAACTTTTTGCTCGAAACGGAAAATTTTTTTAACTCCAACTAACTTTATTTAACGATTACATTAAAATACGTTACAATCGCAGAATAAAACGCTTATGCTAATGCAGCTCTGAACGAGGACGATAACACGCTAAAGCGACTGCCTATGACTCATTACCAATGCGGCTCGATTCTAGCTAAAAAAGAAAAAAAGAAAAAAGAAAAAAGGAAAGAGAAACGATCACAGGCACTCTGCTAACTTGGAGACAATAATGTGCTGCGAAGATACGAAAAGCAGATGTATGAATATATACATTATCGCCTACATAGTATTACGCTAATGCATTTTGATGAAAAATTGACATGGTAAAAAATGAGGTTGAAAAAGCATAAATAACTGAGGGAACGAATCGAGGCGAAAAATGAGAGAAGGCGAGTCGAAAAGGTTGAGTGTTGAAAAGCCGTAATGAGAAGGAGTGCGATCTAAATTGCGCGGATATAAATATTCGCGGCTTTAACGACGCTGTAAAAGTGTCAATAAACACTCGAGGACGGTTTTGCGATCGGAACCGCTTGAGCTCGTTCGGTCTCGCGGCTCGAAAAAGAAAAAAAAACAATGTAATTGAATGAATAAGCGAGAGGCCAATTAAAGCGATAGCGAAACAGCGCTCAACGGCTCGATCTGTTAATTACCATACTGATTTCGTAATATTTGCGCGCTGAACGTTTATTGAACGCCGCTTTATTGTCGGGTTTTACAAGCGGCGTGCTTAGAATAAGAATAAAGATTAAGGTTCTCTTAATAAAGTTATAAAGAGAGAGGGGGGTCGAAAATAAACAAAGATGAGAAAGTAAAAATTGGTATATCGGAGGAGAATAAGCGTTATAGAAAGCAGAGCTAGGACTAAGAAGAGTTAAACTTTCTTGCTAGCGTGGTTGAAATGAGGCAGCGTACTCGCTGAAGCAAGTCTGGCAGAAAATAGGCCTTCTCAGCAAGAGTAAGAGGTGGCAGAGGCTAAGCTCTCTTGGAGAAGAAGACTCCCTTGAAGGTATAGCCTGAGTCTGCAAGCGAGAAACAAGAAGACGTCGGAGCGTTTCAAGCGAGAGAAAGACTCACTTACTCGGCGCAAGCAAACGGAAAGGGAAGAATTAGCTAATGGTGCAGGATGAATCTGTAATAGGTTTGCTCAAACTTCCCGCTGCTGGCGCAACGGGACTACTCGCGCGACTACTCTTTAATTCTCTTCTCTCTCTCTCTCTCTCTCTCTGCATCATCATCCTCCTTCATATTTCGCTTTTTCACCATTCAAGTGATTTTTTAACCAAAGACAACTATTTAAATATACTTGGCAAAATTACTATTGGCTAATTTTAACACTTTTTCCATATAATAGGTATAACTGATTTTTCGAACTTTTTATTTTGAGAAAAGCATCGAGAAAAATCAAAGTAAAGTATAGAAGCAAAGAGAATATGGAGAAGCGAGTAAGGCAAAGGCGAGAAGGAGCCAGAAGATGAAGCCGCAAAAGGGTTTGTACGCAAAAGCTCGGTGAGAGGGTGAGCTAAAGGCGAAAGCAGCAAAACTCTGAGAGCGAGGAGCAAAGTAATACCCCAAGGAATGCGCTCGGGGTGGAGAGAAGATGGAAGGATAGATAGGCCGAGAAAGCTCCGTCTCTTACGCGAAAAGGGGTTGTTCTTTCCAGCCCCTCGACGATCACTGCACTGGGAGATTCCACAAGATGGAACGGTATAATTCCTCGTGGCGGGAGCGAGCGAGCCGTGAACCATTTGAATAATGTTGCGAGATTTGACGTAGGAATTTCCTTATTTAAGTTAATAACGCACACCTCTCCTCCAAACATTCTCCGACTCTGCAACAAACGATGTAGCGTCTGCTAATTAATAAACTAATTTATTTCCACTGTCTCGCTTGAAAGCCCATCTTCGTGCTGCCGGCTATGTCAATTGCTTTCCTTATCTTCTTATTCCTTATACGTCAATCTTAATTCAACCTTCAATTTTACAATCCCAAATTTCTAAACTACATTTATTTAAATTTAATAGTATTTATCTGAAATTTTGGTTATGCCTAGCAAAATTAGCCGAAGCTTCTTTGAAAGAGAAACAATCCATAAAATTGATAAAGTTAAAGCAAGCGTTTGAAACGATGAAAGTAGCAGCAGCAGCAGCAGCAGCAGCAGTGAAAAAGATAGCTGTTTCTACTCGGGTTCGTGCATCTACTTTATTATTCCGAGATGAGCAGTATAGGGCCTGGCGCAGGCTTCGCAGTAATTCTCTATTTGTCTACTTGCGTATATATACGCGGAGAAAAATCCCAGTGTTTCTAAGAAGACAATCAAAGGCCGCAAGCGAGCACAGACTATTTGTGCATATGGCTGAGCGAACATAGGGGAAGGAGGGGAACGGTGCAAAAAAAAGGAGTATAAACGACCTCCTCGATATACATACACGCACAGGCAAACTATACGCTAGAGCGCGAGGCTCAAGGCGCCCCAGCTAAATCGACGATTAGCTTATTTTACGTCTTTAGGAGGCAGCTGTCGATCTCAGAGGCTCTCATTTCGAGGCTGAAATATTCTTGGTGTGGAAAAAAATTTGTCACATCCTTTTACGAAAGCTCCATTTTACAGTGAATATAAAAGTAATATAAGCATGTAATAAAATAAGAGATTTTGTTTAATGTTTTACGTCGCCTACAAAGTGTAAAGAGAGCAAGAGTTAGCAAGATGGTCGCTTTGTAGGAATAAGTCTCGCTTAAGCGAAAGTATGTACATATAAGAAAGCCGCATGTGTATGCAAAAGGAAGAAAGGAGGAAGCAGAAGCGAAAAGAAATGAAAAGCAAAGCAGCGGCGGAAGGGAAGAAGACGTAGCACGAAGAGTGCAGATGTGTGTGTGTGTGTGTGTGCGTAGGCAGAGGCAGAGGCAGAGGCAGAGGCAGAGGCGAAGTCGAGGTGGCAGGGTCCCTCCTCGATGGTGCAAGCTCCCCGCACGCAGCGGACGCACTTTTCTCTATATAGGATACGTGGCTCGCGTGACGGGCCGATTCAGCGCTGGATAAATAATGGATAAATAAGTGGATAAATAATGTAGGATCGTTTTTGCGCTATGCACGCACGGTTAACCTAGTCTCGGCTTTTATTTTTTCGCTGCTTCTTCCGCGCGGCCAGCGCTTCTTCCTTCTTCCCTCGTATTACCATTTTCCCCAGCTAGGCTCTCGGTCAGGTTCACGGTTCAGCTAGGACAGGAATCCCGATCGCGTGATCGGCACCGCTATAGTAGCTTCCTCGGACGAGCGAAATTTACTGCATGCGATCAACCAAACTCAACCTTTCTCCTGCCTCTCTCTTTCTTGCTTCCTTTACTCTTCCCGCACATTCGGCTTAGTTTCTCTCCTCACCTCTTCTCTCCTATGCCTTATGCCCTTTTCAATAATTTTATTTCTCCTAACCATTTTTTCTCACTATTTACATCGATCAATCTGTTCTGCTTTGCTTTCTTTTTTTCTCATAATCTTTAGTTCCAGTATAATATTTTCATAAATATACAACGATATTTAAATCTTTGTATTATGCACTTGTTTAAGATCCTTCTAGAATATATCCAGCTATCAATTATTTTTCTGCTTCCTCCGCATATTCGTACACGCAAATCTCTTCTATTGTGTTTATTATTTGCAACCTCGACTTTTTCTTCCCTATAGTATATTCCATACTAGCAATCTCTCTCTCTCTCTCTCGCTCGTACTTTCTGCAGACATGCAATACGTACATACGGGTGCTTTGTCACATTGAAAGACAGAGGCATTACTCATTATAACACTCTTCTTGCGCATATATGAGAAGAAAGAATGAGAGAGAGAGAGAGAGTGTCGGTCAAGGGTCAGTCTCGCGCTCTTCATGGCGAAAAGAGCGCTATAAGAGAAGAAGGCTAGAGGTGGCGATATCGCTACTTGTATCAATGCAGCGATGGGCGTACGTGTGAGTACAAGCGTCGTCGTGGTGAAGAAGAAAGAAGCGTTGTATATAAGAAAGCGGTCTTGGAGGGATCAGCTCTCGACGAGATCGCGTCACTCGACGAGGGGCATCAGGCATCGCGAGTTTAAAAAACCCAAGCAGAAAGATCAACGATGCGTCGCTTCGCACGTTCGTTCCTTATATATATTATACACTCTCGCGCAATTCTCGCCAGACAATTATTTACCAAAGCTTAAGAGCTTAAAAGCTTTATTCTTTACTATTATTTTAATTATTTAATTTCATGTTAATAAATACACAAGTGCAGAAAAATTTTCAATACTATTGAATTATTGACATTGATTTTACTTATTTAGTTAGCGAGATAGCTGTTAAGCCTTTGAATGTATATATATATATATATATATATATATATGTGTGGGGATATAATTACAAGTCGGGCGACTGGCTTGCTTGAGCGTTAATCGCAGGACGATCTATACGTAGGGCCTACTAGGATTGCAATTAAATTGCGCATAGGCGCAATGATCATTGCCGGGCCGATGATACCGTCAATATAATAGCCGCGCGATCCAAACTACATTTCGCAATAGCGCACATAATTGCGTCAATAATTTACGCCAGCCGCTGCATATGCACAGGCTCGATAATTGATTTTTCTCCGAGAATTCGCGTGTTGGCTCGCGTAACGATTAAATTTTAAAAAGAACTGGCTGCTCTCTATAGAACTAGCAGGCAGCTTTCTCTACACTTAATGTCGATACATTTCTAACTCTCCGATAAAGACTGGCAATATTATCTAAGCACAATTAATAGCTAGAAATCGCTAGCTATTCCACGAAATCAAACAACAACAAAAGTATACCACGCGCCTGCCATTCGGAATTATCAATGAAGTGCGGAAATCATTGTTGCAAGAAGAGGTAAGCGCGAAAAAATTTTATATCACGACAAGCCAGATTAGAGCGAACAAGAGAGAGAGAGAGAAAGAGAGAGAGAGAGAGATGGATAGCAAACAGTCAATATTAATGAGATTTGCAGAGGCAGTTTATCGGAGCGCGTTAGTCTATCCGGGAGGCCGTCAGTGTGACAGCAATACAAATTTATTATCCATTAACACGTCAATTATAACTTTAATGTCTCGCACGAGCGCGAGCGTGCTAATCAATCGACGTTATGAGACTAGAATGGCCAAGACTTTTAAAAATTTAATCTCTCTCTCTCTCTCTCTCTCTTCTGGGCGATTTCGCGTTGCGCAAACCTCCCTCGAATTAGACGAACGATTAAGCAGAACGACGTTGAAGCTGCGCGCGGACTTGATTGATCAGCTCGGAGCTGGCTCTCTCTCTCTCTACTGTGGAAGAATCCCGGCTTTTCATTCTTCTAAATTAGCCAGCAAAAAAGGAAAAATCAACTGCAGCAGAGAAGTTGAGGATAGGCTGCAAAAAAAGGGAATGTCTATCTGAAACTTTATCGCGCGACGCAAGCGCGAACGCAGCTCCTATATCATCGAAACACCCCCGTCTTAGAAAAAGCCATTGACACTTGTTGAGAAGAAGCAAAAAGAAAAATGAGAAAAAAAGTTGAATTACGCAAATCCGATCTGCCGCGTGCGCAGCCGAGTTCGACGAACTTAGTCGCAAAACCGATAAGTTAATAATAGCGCGCGTGCGGCTCTTCTCGCTGCAAACAGGAAGAACGCCAGTAAAAAAGGACTAAGGATTTATTCTGTTAATCTACAAATTCCTCACAGATATCTAAATTTTTATCTAAATTTTCTAAAGGTACAAACAACCATAATATAATATATAAATAAAATGAAGAAATTTTTAATCAATCTTATCTCTACTATAAGATAATAATAAAAATCTTATTTTTTTAATTTCAAAATACAAGATAATAGTGCAGAAATCGCAGATTCACCTAAATAAGCTCTTTCGTCATGTACAAGACAATAATTAAGTAAAAAGAGTGAGAAGAAGGTAAAAAAGGCTAACGATATAAGGTGCGAGAGAGAAAGACGAAGGTTCAAATATTGTGCACTCGAGAAAGAGAGAGAGAGAGAGAGAGAGAGGAGAGCGAGGGAAGCGATAACCGTCCGATACCGTCCCCAGTACGAAAATACAGAAAACACGGAATCAGCCTCATTACTTGTATCGCTCTCTGTCGAGAAAGAGGGAATGCCAAGAAGGCAGTCTCAATATATATATATATATATATATATATAGCCAGTGTAGTGAGAAAAAAGAAAAAAGGAAAAAGACGAGAGAGAGAGAGAGAGAGAGTCTGCATCTCGAGTCTGACTTTTTCTTTGCAGTTTCTGAGGGAAAGAGCGCGAGGTAGGCGACTATACAATTCCTTCAGCTATACTCCCACGATGGATTTCACGGTAACGGATACGTGACCTTTGCTTTTTGACTTTCCCGTGCTTGTGTGAAACTTTGATAGTTGTCGTAGAGAAGATAGCAGCACCGAAAGAGGATAATAAAAGCCGAATAGCCTTTCCTTATGCTTCGATAAAAGAAAAAAGCCAGAGCAAACTCGCCCCCGTCGACGAATTGCCCGCTGATGGGGCTCTTAAGGGCGCTCTTTTCTTTTTTTCTCGTTTTAAGGGGAACAGTTGCGGCCTCAGCTATTGAATGTTTGACGAAGACTCGGGCAGAGTCGGGCGGGCGCGATTTTATATTTCAATGATCGGGATGCCGCTGGTACTGGAAAGTTTTATGCTTTCGATGCGATCGTAATCAATGTGAAGAAGTTCTCTTGTATATATATGTATATAAGAAACGGCTTTTTTACGGCACTCGAGAGAGTAGCGTCTTGCCGCCTTGGCCACTCTATCTTTATTCGATTCTTATGACGTCGACTAATCCGTTAATGTTCTTTTAAGCGACGATATATATTTTTCGTATCATTGCGTTCTTATACTACTAATTTCTACAAGAGTTTATCAGATAACATAAAAAATTTCAAGCTAGCAGCACGTTTAGTTTAAACAGCGCCATTTCCGCGCATTATTATTAATCTATTCGGAGCACGTGTCGCTCGTAGAGCTGAACAAACAATTTAGTCAAAGAAAAATAAGTATAATTACAAATGCGAGACTTCCTATAGATAGCACTGGATAAGGCACATTAATAAAATATTGCGTGATCAGAGCTCCGTAAAGTTCGACAGGGAAAAACGTAATTAAAATCTGCTGAGCCGGCTCGGCAATCGACAATCGGCGACTAGGTAGAGTATGATATCAGTATGATCGAGCGAGGGCGCGCCCTTTCTGCCGCCGCGCTCTTCTAATAGCAAGCAAGCAAGGCCGCCCTATAAATTTCCAAAGCTGCTTCGCACGCGCTCTATTATACCTACTATATAGCTGCCAGAAAATCGTATGGAATTGGGTCAGCGAGAAAAGTTCCTGCCCCCCCCCCCCTGTGCGCGTCAGCAGCAGTTTCCGTGTTTTCCGATTTTATCGCGCGACCCAAAGCGTTTTAATAATAATGAAGGGCTTTCTTCGAGCGAAGCTCAAGCTGTGTTTACAAGGGCTGCCTGCTCCTGGGAGTGTCCAAGAAACGGGGCGATTTTAACTTTCCCTTTCAATCTTTCAATTCATTTAGACATTTTATTATTCGGATATACAAATGATTTGTGCTAATTTTTGATAATTAGCACTTGCAATGCGAGTGAATATTGTCATAGATGCAAATTGTTGCAGCAACAAGGCCTGGAGAATAAAAGGGGTAGCCGCGAAGGAGCGAAGAGACTTGTGAAATAGGTGAAAGGCCGTGTGGAGGAGAGGAAGAATGAAGCAGGAAAGAAAGCGCAGGCAAGAAAAGCAAAAGGCAAAAGGCGCGAGCGTAATGAAACGAGCGGCAAATGGCTCGTTGGCGAGTGACAGGGCGCAGCGTTGGTGCCGCAGAGCAGCGCCGGGGCAGATAAGATCGGCAGCAGCACGACATTAGGGTAAAGCGCTGCGCGAGCGCGTTGACGCGCAAGCAGGTGCAGCTGAGGCGCGCGCTCGCACGAGCTCCTGTCGTTTAAAATACAAATAATAGCGGCCCATAATTGAGAATTGACGAGAGGATAGCATGCGAGCGAGCTCAATCGATGACGCCGCTATTTCTTGGACGAGCACCGATTTTCTCGATACAAGTCCGGACTCCGGACAAAACGGAATGAATAACGAACGGAAGGGGAGGCGCTACTCTCGAAATTTTAGCTACTCTTTAATACGCGATTTGCCTTTTTTTACTCATCATAGGCTCGCGCTTTATCAAATATTTCAGATTTTTTGATTTTCAATTTCGAATTACAGCTAATTATGGGAATTAGAAATGTGAAGAAAAAAAACCGCCTACTAAAATAATCGAGAGCTTAGCTAGCTAGTAGGTATCATTAACTAAAACGCTTGAGACGACTATCAATGGCTGTTAGATCAATGAACACACGAAAACAGAATTATTCTACTTCGGAGAGGAAGCAGCAACATTTATTATTCAATTGACATTAATCATTCAGAAGGTTCGAGATATACAGATTAATTTAATTCATATTTTATTATTTTTCATTGGCTATTTTCCATCGGATCTGTACGATTAATTATTGAATGAAAATTTTTCGATAACGGCAAGCCTGAATAGATATTGAATTATAAAAGAAGCTCAATATTTATTGTCCCTAGACTCGGATTATTTTTTTTCTCAAGCTCGCTAATCGAATGTCATAATTCGAATAATGCAGGTTCTTGAAAAATGCAAATAATTTCGTAAACGCGAGATTGCACGAGGCTATTTGTCTCGCTGCCGGCGAAGCATCGCGCGAACCTTGATTGTTATTGATCAGACATTTCGTTTAGTCGTGACTGTATGTATGTATATGTATACGTAGAAAGAGGAGCGTGTATAGAGTCGCTCGACTCCCAGTGCTTTTATAATGTTGGCACGACACACTGGCGAATATAGACGGCGCAGACCTTAATGAATCTTTATGGGATGGTGTCGTGAACTTGTATTCCCTCCGGTGACTGACTGTGACTCTGACTGTGAGCCGGGCTGCTCCCTGCCCACACACTGCTATACACCCATTGGCGCGTTTCCATTTCGCTCTTCCCCTCGCAACTCGCAACTCGCAACTCGCAACTCGCAACACCAATATTTTCATTCCAGCTTTTTTCGCGCACGCATCTGCTTTACGAAAGCGCGACAATCAATTATCCTTTTTCATTTAAATCATTTAAACAATTGTTAAACCGTAATGAAATAATATTTTTATTTTATTTGCCCACAATTAAGCTTTTTCTGCTGATTAATGACTCTTGTATAAAATATTAAAATTTTAATGTTTCATAAATTTTCCAAGATAAAATTATTCTTCAAATTCTATTTAAGCAAACCGATTCGCGTAAGTAAAAAGCGGAAAGCGCAAAAGCAAGTGTATGCGAGAGTAAGTAAGTAAGAGTAAGTAAGTTTCTCTCGCCTCTATGCAGCTTGAGAATGTATATATAATAGGCAAAAGCGAGGGCAGACACGTAAAGATATGTACATATCATAGAGGTATATATAGGTTTACACGTAAATAAAGGCGCATGAGTAGCCGTTGTCGTGTATGTTAAATTTGAAGGGTGTGTTGAAGGTCCGTGAGTCCCACCCCGCATCTTGATCGCCATCAGCTCGATCGTCGCGTGATATTGTCATTAGCGAGCCAGCTTAACACGCAGGCTTTCTTTGTCCCTCTCTCTCCTTGTCGGTTCTCCTACATCGATCTGGCCAAGGCTGACAATTTTAAAATTCCTATCCCCTCGTCGATTGTTATATTTACAGCGCGAGGGCATCGCACCCGAATGTTCTTACAATCATTGCTAAACGAAACCGAGCGCTTAAAAAATTGCCTCTCCCGAGCGTTCGAATAAAAAGGAGAGAAATTTCGATTGATCGAGCCTGCGAGTCCAATGTCTCCAAGAGTGGATATAACAATTATTTTGCTTATACGCCTTTTCTTCTTCTTCTTCTTCTTCTTCTTCTTCTTCTTCTTCATTCTAGTGCGCTGTAAAAAGCTAGCTAGCAGCTCTTATGAAGATGTCTCATATCGCTAGATCGGAATCTCAGAAGGCGTTTATAATTCGAGATTTTTCCATAGTGGAGAAAAAGAATTGGGTTGCCCGATTTTCGACTATTTCCAAGTGTCTTGAATATTTAAATTTATGTAAGATGGCAATCTACTGATAATAGTCAGCTCGCTCAAGACGGAATCCAAACGTTTAATAATCCTGTATTTAAATAAACCTTTCAATCGCAGCATTTCCTAATTCTTAATTATTCCACGAGTTTCTTATCTATGTAAAATCATCCTCAATTATAAAGGAGGATGGAAAAGCTAAAAATAATATATAATCTATTAGGTGGATAAAATCTCCCGGGCAGATGTATTACGTCACGTAAAAAGTCAATTAGAAAACATCGGCGTGGATCTAAAGTTCCGAGCGCGTGTATGTAAAATTACAAAGAGAGAGATGAAGAGAGGAAGTCGACTTACCAGGATCTGATGAATCCAGACTTGTGGGGGCTTGTTGGCTGAGGGGTCCGGGCGTGCCCCCACTGCCGGGGCTGCGCGCGTCGTCGTTTCCACCGGGTCCGGGGTACGAGAGTGACGAGGAAGGTGGCCTCTGCAAATTCACAAAAACATTATTTATTAATTATACCTTTTCAAAAGAGCAGTTCTTATTTATTAGCACGAAGCAATTGGGATATGGGAAGAGTGTGAGTATATTGGCTATTTGGTGCCTGTAAAGAAAAGATGTAATTTTCTCGTCCGAGGCCTTATAAGGCTCTATAAAGAGAGAGAGAGAGAAAGAGCTAGTTGCTGTCGGAGACTAAAGATAAAGAAGGTGCGTGCAGCGTGCGACCTCTGAAGCGTCGATAGCCGCTCGGTCTTTGGTGCGCACGCGGCATGCCTACTCAGCTATCACGCTTGCAGCCGCAGAGCGAGCGTACAAACAATGACTGACAGCAACTCCCACAGCCTGTCATGGGAGCTCAGCCGTGCGCGACAATTGTTTCCTCTCATTCTCGCGCCACTAGATTTGAGATTTGAGATTTGAGATTTGAGATTTGAGATTTGAGATTTGTTAAAGAGCCAGAGCCAGCAGCTCCTCCTGCTCTTTTCGCTTTCCTTATGACCGAGCCACATCCATATCTATTCATTCAAAGACGAGCGCTACTGCAGCTCTATCTCCGGGAATGATCTTAATTTCTTAATTATAGTTTCTACGCATAGAAGCAAGGATGCCTTGTCTACGCCGCAGCTGGGATATCTCGCTTGCGCAGCTCAACCTGCTATTAACGCTAACTCTCAAATTAAAGGATTTCTTCTCTAATACGTAAATACATGTGACCCATCTATCCGAAATAAAGGCGCGACTTAATTAGTTTTTAATTCCTACCTGCGAATTGCGGCCCCTTTTTTACTTACTGCTTTCAATTAATCTGCTTTACAACATTACTTTTTATATCCATGAGATGTTCTACTAGGAATGTAACTTTACATAGCAATATAAAAATTTCTTCTAACCCGATGAGATGCATCGGGTCGATGAAGCAGCTCGAGAGGGCTTTGCCAGCTCTATAAATGCTTAACATTGTCCATATTTGCCGGTTCAAGTATCCCCGAGAAAGCAAATAGGAATCGAGACTTTTTTCAAGATTACGCGGATTCTCGCGCTGAAGGAAGCTGACCTGCAAGCGCTCTCGTCGGCGCATCAATAATGCATACTACAGCATTGCTCTCGCCGCCTCGCGGAGACGATCTTGACTGGCGAGTTTAGCTGTCCCACGCGACTTCTCTGCTTCACGTCACTTCCTACTGGCCGGCCTTTTCTTCTTTTTTTTCGTCAACTACCGCGTTGCAGCGTAGTCCAAAGCGAGGAATTCGCTCGGCATTTATCGATGCCGCTGCGCCTTCTAAAGCTTTCAAGCGGAATTATTTGTTTTTACGACTATATGCCTAGCTTGAAATATGTAATTATATGTATACTATAAAGAGTTAATGCCTTGTAGTTAGCACGAGCATTAAGTATGGTTAAGCCAACCGGCTTTTTATAATGCGAGCCAAGTGACGGACTCGAAAATGTGACAGGCTCGAAAATTATCATAATGTCAAATTGGCCAACCAATAATATACAGGCCGAGAGCGAGAGGTCAATTTGACAAAGCGGATGTCTGGCTCGCTCCTTAAACAAATCAGTACCCGCATCTCGTGTTTCACTTTCCCCTCTAAAAGTCAAAGCTGCGCGCGCGACACGCAAGCTAATTCTCCTTTTCTCGCCTTTCGCACGCTAGTCTGAAGAATGAAGAAAAAACGAGATGGATCGAAAATGGAGTTTAAAAATGGAGTTTTTCGAGAATCGTGTATAAACGTTTATCTGAAATTATCGAGACTCGCAGTATGATACAGTCGACGGGTAATTAAAAACAGCGACAGAATTGCCCTGCGCGCGATGAAGTTTCGTTGTCAAAGTTTTTCTCTCGGATTTATTGTGGCCTGTGTGTATCTTCTCGCGAGCTGAAGCTGTGCGAGAAGGTTCAACGATCACGAAGAATAGAAGAAGAAGAAGAAGGCCGAAGGTAGGGCGGCGCACGCCCGCTGTCAACGGCCCAACGAGAACAATAAATTATAAATCTCTGGTGATCGCGCGTGCGGGCCTACGAGCTACTTGCTCACTAGTAAACGGATGCGATAAAGAGCGGGATGCAAAAATCGTTGAATAAAGAACTAACGCTCGGCAAACCTCATCCTTTCTCGAGTGCAGCAGTAAAAACGAGCTCTCGAGGTTGCGGCTATATGACAAAGCAAAAATCGACAATGCACGCAGCAAAGAGTTAATGCTAAACTGCGCGGCCTATGTGTCTGCTGAAAGAATCAGTTTTTTCTGCACGAAGAGTTAATCAATAAATATTGATACGTTTCGTAATCATTCTATCGTGAGGTATTAAATTTAATGAATTACAATATCACGGACTCACAGCGACTTAAGTCATCTGCGCCCAGACTATGCACAGATCGAGAAAGTGTAATCGTAAACTGATGTGGTCGTTGAAAAAGTTTTATTTTTCTTATTTTTTCAACGATTTCATAAATATCTACTTGATCACTCGACGAGAAAACAAATTCATCTTACAAACGATATAGAAAAACAGAAAAAAAGGCCCATTACTCAGCAACATTTATTATTGCTGAATTGAAAAAGTAAGGTATCCTAATTAGGATATCTATAAAAATTGTTGGTCGTGTAGATTTCAGGCGCTCCGCCAGCTCAATGGGAATGCCTCATTTCCAAGCGCATGAGTTACATAAAAAAAGGCAGAAAAATTGTAAGGCCCGTGAAAAGTTAAAAATAGCCAGGAGCGTAAAGAAATTTGGGCCCTGAAAAGTCTTGAGGCGTGACATTTGTTAAGCGGCGAACGTAAGCGCGTAACATAATGCCGCATAATTACGTAATTAGCGGTCGGACATTAGCGCGCGTCGCTGACTGGTTTACGGCTGAGATACGTAAATCTCGGTAATTAATTTATTGGCTCGCTGCTGCTGCGAGTCACTCGGCCTTGTTGCGCCGCGTGACTATGTTTCCTGCGTGCGAGCGAAAACGAGTCAAGAGAAATATCATCAACGACTCCAGTGCAAAGATTATACTAAACGAGTTATTATATAATATATTTATAGGCACGTTAAAGGAAAAAGAAACCTTTCATTTTCCTACCTACATAGCTCTTCCCTTCCTAGGCTTCAGTTTCTTTCCATTATTTCATCTAATTCGAGCTTTCACACGATATTATTCACTACACGCTAGATCTGTCGAAAAATTTTTTATATTACATATTTAAAACTTCATCTCGTACAAGCTACTTTTCATATTAATAGGTACACGAGACTCTTGAAACATTTGTACGTCAATAGTCATTTATAGTCCATAACTTTTTTGGACAACGCAAAAAATATGTTTAGTATTTATTTAAAAAATATACATGCTATATAGAGTTTAAAGAGTTTTTAAATAAAAAATATCTCTTTTAATATCGGTAGATAATGAATTCTTAAAAATAATTATTGAAAAGCAAATGAATTAGTAATTGAATTTTGTTTAGCCTCGCAGCAGCAGTGTGATGGCTTATTGAAAAAAAGCTATTTTTAAAGATGAGAATAGAGCAAAAATAAGTTATACGCGAGAATAGAAGAAAGGCCAGAATGGGAAAAGGCTCGGCCTTGAATTTCTCGCTCGTCGACTCAGGCTCGTTAATACACCGCAGAGAGCGAGAGCGAGAGCGAGAGCAAGCTTGAGAGAATGAAAGAAAAAGAAAGAGCAAAGCAGCTCGCGACTGCAATCATAGATACATACATTCATTTGAAAGACAGCAGCAGTAGCCTCCAGTTGACGGATTGTATCTCAGCGTTATGTCAGCTCTAACGCAATTACATTAACATTTTGTCCCCGCTTACTGCTGCACTCGATATATTCACTCTCTCCTTTTCGGAAGCATATCGAGCTAGCCAGTCCGTAAAACCTCAAGTTCGCAAGCGAGAGCAATAAATAACCAGCGCCGCCGGCAATTATTACAACGCGATGACAACGATATCTGCGCGCCTAGCCATTTAATTGTTGACTCCGTTTTGATTCGACGTTAATGCGCGTATATTACTTCGCGCCATTCATCATTTTGTCCCAAGAAAGAAAGAGAGAGAGAGAGAGAGAGAGAAGGAAAAAAAGAAATTCACGCTCGCGCTACGGCTAGCTCTTCCGTAGGCGTTTAATTTATTTATACGCGCAACTGACTCTCGGTAAAAGAAACTAAAGATTTTCAGCGAAATACCTACATGTTTGAGTGATCGATGGGAATGCAGACTACTACTACCTTCTCAATGTAAATCCTCAGATTTATTTCGAATTTTATCCTCTTTTAGAGATAACAATAAAACGCCTTTACAACTTAATTAATTACATTTTTGTGCAATACTTTTTCACAACAATACTTTTATGTAGGCTCAACATTTCTAAGAAACAACTATTTATAAAGTGAATTTCCATGTAGAGATTGCGCTGCAAAGGGCAACAAAAATTTGTCTTTCAGAAGAAATAAAAGGTCAAAGTAGCGAGCTGCAGCCCACGCAGACCAAACGAAATAAAATGAAAGAGATTACGACATAATAACGAATGGAATTTTACGAGGCTTGCGTCGGAGTCTCTTTCCTTCTTGGCTCGCATGCATTCACACCTCGCAACTATTCAAAACCGCACGAGAGCTGCACTAATAAATATATGAAATCCGACTGGATTTGCGCTCTTGTCAATCAAGTCAGAGTTGAAATTTCCCATAGTTCATACCGGCTTTTACTGGCTTTCAGATCTTTTCTCTACCGTATACTTGTCCTTGATAACCTACAAACATTTCGTTATACTAAATAATAAATAAAGTATTTATCGTTAAAATTGTTCTTGTTTTTTAATAGCACTTAAAAGCAATCAAATTTTCAAAACATAATAAACGTTGCAAAAAAATCGATTTCGCCCAGATTTCATATAGATACGCTGTTAAAAATTAAGCATAAATCATGCAACATGAATCTGGCAACAATACAACATGTCCAAACAAATCGAGTGATATCGAATAAAAAAATCTATTGTTGTCTAGACAAATTAATCAAGGATTGTTTAATCAATAAAAGGGAATTCATTACTTTCAGAGTTAAATAATTCAGGCACAGAAAGATCCCGTTAAAAAGAGAGGGCGAGTGTAGGAGCTTGCAGGGGGTGAGAGAGAGAGAGAGCCGAATAAAAGCTCGCTGATAAACAAAAACAAATCATACGTGAATTCCAGTAGAGTCGTGGAAACGAAACCTGTTAAAATGAAGGCATAAATCAAGCGCTGGGAGAGAGCTGCCTACCGCTGGGCTGCTGGCGTCCTCTCGCTCGAAGCCAGAAATTATAAACGATCAATTTGGAGAATGCGAATCGCACATTTTCCGAAAGATTCGACGAGCGCCGCTGCTCTGGCTAGATGCTCTGCTGGGATCGAAATGTGCGCGTCTGCCCGGCTCGCGTTATTAGCTTCGGCATTCAACGAAAGCAGAGGACAAAAGCATACCGCGAGTGATAAATGCCGGGGCAATTACGTATTGACAGTCTCGACGCGCTCTCTGCAAGCTCGATCCTCTACTCACCTACCCTTCCCCCAGCACTCTCGCTCTCGTGTTTTCAACGCTTTTTTTTTCTTTTTT
>JAPYZA010009619.1:0-10254 GCA_030522685.1 Eupelmus azureus | reverse complement strand
AAAGCTCGCGAACCCGCAACGCTAAAAACAAACAGCTCCATAACTTTATCTCGAGCGCTCGCTCGCCGGCCACCCACACGCCGGCAATTAAACTCTCGCGGTTATATAAAAAGCGATTATCCGCTCACGGGTGCAGCCAGAGGAAAAACTTATCCGCGAGTGGACGAGACAGCGTGCGAGCTCGCGAAGGTGAAGAGAGCGAGAAAGAAGTGTGCGAGAGCTATCTGCGGCCTTCGGCCGCGGAACAAAGCCGAGCGCCGAGACAAAAGGCAAAGCGCAACGCGCGCTTATAATGCGATTCGCGCGCTCCGGAGATAAGGGCGCGAGGGTGCATATAAACGGCTGAGCGCGAAAGGAAATTCCTCGATTGTGGAGGATGTAGCAGAGCGGCGCGGGGAAAGTTTAGGAGCTGTTGCGCTGCGGAGGAGTTGGCGAACGAGGAAGCTGCTTGTTGCGATGTTGTTGTTCTGCGTGGCGATAACTGATGTTAATTGGCTTTCGGAAGTTCGTTTTGCGTTATTGCTTATCGTTAATGACGAGCAATTGGCTTTTAGGAGTTGTGGCTTGTTGTTGAAGATTGTGGAGTGTTGTTTGGAATGGCTAGATTAGGTTGGATTATTCTTGTAATGGATTCACGCTTTTTCCGAGCGTTAGTTATCTTTGAGGAAAACTGATTTGATCGAACTATTTTCCGTACTATAATGTGGCGTATGCCTGCAATACGCAAAAAGTGTGGTAAACAAGATTAATGTGTGAAGAGAAAAGATATCTCAATACTTATATTGCCCGTTGGATTAAATGTTTTAAAATTAATGCGTGATATATAAAATTAATCATAACTTTGTAAAAAAGTACGTTTTTGTATATATATATTAAAGAATAAAATTTGATACATTAAGATCTGCCACTTGAGAGAAAGTATCATATCTGAATTTATCATGTAATTATCATCTGTTATCTGTACACTGCATTTGATACATTTACCAAAACTTGCCAGACGGAGATAACAATACAAGTATCTGTCTTCATCGAAAGCCACGTCAATTAAATGATTAGGACAAAACACTTCCGGGTCTTAAAGTATTCCCACATCTCTTAAGCATTTAAATGAGTACAATGAACTGAAGGGAAGTTTAAACATATTTTAATTAACATTTTGTGATAATTAATTTTTCTTTAGTAATGTTTTTATTATAAAATATAAAATTTGGTAATGTTGCAAATTTTGAGAAATAATTGAAATTTTTATGAAAAATATGGAATTTTCGCATCTTGATATCAATAAGAAAATTGTTACAAATTGTTATAAATAATTTTACAGATTGCATAAAAAATGAATACTTCATTTTATTAATTTTTTATTTTCATATAATTAGAAATTAAATCTAAAACTATATTCTTTTAAAAAATGTTTACCTGTAATAATATTTCGTAAAATCAATTACAAATGTCATAAAATAATAGGAAATCTCAAAAAAAACTGAAAGTTATATTTTTATTGTTCCAGCAATTCTCATTAGTAACAAGATTTATTATTCAACTCGCGTAAAATTTTATACAATTTACGAGTCAACAAAAAGTTTATATATTCCTAAAAATTTTTATTTCTCGCCTTTAGTACTAATATAAGCAAGAGTGAAATCAAGTTTCCTCATTAATAAAAATCAATGACGTCTGTTGAAGATCGAATACAACTATATATTGTAAGTTACTTTATGAATAAGTGAATTTCAAATAATTATATACAATAAATTAAAAGGAAATAACTCATACTGTAAACGGAAAGATGAATATTACACAAGACGAGCCTATTGTATTCTTTAATATATTAACGTGCGTTTAGTAACAATAGTAATTTAAAATAGATTACTTTAAGCATAAAAAAAAACTATTTTCTTGAATAAAGAATCATTACTTTAAATAGTCATTATACAATACTGAAAAGTTATTAACTAATCCCATTTCCAAATTTACCAGCCACAGTTCCCTAACAAAACTTTTCCTTAATTTCCCAAAAAAATACCCCATAAAAAAATTCCTCCTCAAGACGCCCAACCAAGCGCATCGATCCATAATCATTAATACACGCGCATGCACGGAAAAAAAGATCCATTCGAAGCAACCGAAGCCCCTGCACTTACAAACGTCTCCCGACGTACACGTGGTTTCCGGACGCACCATACAACGCAAGCTTTTTCCACGTAAGCACGCTCGCACCTACGCCGATTTACATCTCGTCGATCGACCGCGCGTCTATCCAAGCCAGCCAGCGCGCGCGCTGCACGTAAAAATATACACAAACGCGGCCCGTTTCTTATTTTTTCCCTCTCAGTCGTAAAAAAATTTGATTGACTTACAGGCACGCGAGTATTTTTGGCGGGGCTGCTTTTCTTTTCGGGCCGAGGAAAAAGCCGAGCAGTCGATATGTAGGAAAGGAGAAGATTCAACAATGAGGCGCGCGCGTAAACACTTTTGCGGGAGCGGGCGAGTGAGAGAGAAAGAGAGTAACTCGATAGTTTGCTTGGACGCGAGAACGGCCGAGCGTGTAACGATGGTGTGGAAGCTCGCGTGTACACTAGGGTGAAGTAGGTTCGAGTTGTGATTTTTATGATGGGTTACGTTTTTTTTTATGTTTTTGTAAATTATTGTTTTGGTTTTTCGTTTGAATGAATTATTTATTTTGTCGATTGTTTGATAGTGATTAATAGAATGTGTTGTTTTTGTTGATTTATTTTAAACGTGAAAGTAAAAAATGCGTTTTTAAATAATTTATAATAGATCTTATGTGAAAAGTGAATAATGTATTATAAGAAGCGTTATATTCAAAGTAGCTAAAGTTTCCTGTGCACTATTTTGAGAGGCAAGAATCATCCCAAGAGAATAAGTAACTTGTGTCGTACTTATTATGCCTTTGAAAATAAACTTCATTTGTGAAAATAATCAAGCTTTAACAATTTGTGGAAAATGCCAGCATTGATACAGAGTTTCTATTCAAAGAGTACTAGAAAAAAGATCCAGTCTGCTTTAAAATATTTTAAACTGCTGACTATTTTATGGGAATGCTTTCTTGACTTTAAAGATCCGAGATATTTGATACTTGTTGAATCATACGTTAAAAGCATTATGGTAAAAAGTGATGGAAAAATCAGTTATTTTAGGAATTTGTGTACTTACCATTGAGACCATATTTTTCTTGGTTCCTCTTGACTTGGTCAGGGGAAAGACCTTTGTCGGAATCAACATTAAAGTAGTTCAGGACTTCGTCCACAGTTTTGCAATGTGCGTCCTCCATGTTTGCTTTTGCTCCGAAACTCGTTAATCACTATAAACGTTCATTCACCCAATTGATTTCTGTAACAGAAAATAAATAATGTTTAGAATTATCAATTATATAGTATATAATCAAAAAACAGTAGAATGTTAAAATAATCAATTATCACTAAGTTCATTCAAAAATCATTCTCAATATTTGTACAATTTACAAGTACAAGTACATCTGTCAAAACCTAACCCAATCTGACCTCATTCAACGTGATATTACTAGGCTCATTCTCATTGGAGAGCAACAATAAATGATAAGACCCCTCACAAAGCTATTGTCTGCAAACTCTTAGGTTAAGAACCAACACTAGCCCCAGTCATATTGCTCGAATAATAGGTCAACGATGCTTTCTTCAACCCAGCATTATCTAATCAGTCACTACCTAATTAATTAATCTCTCAATCCAGCCAAATCCTCGCATCATTCACCCAACAGCAAAACCCAGCGTCAAAGCAAAATTCTCCGTCCATCCACTCAGCACTTTAAACCAACCGTACAACGCTTACACGAAAGTCGGGGCAGCTTATCGAAAAATTGACAACTCTATCGCTTCGAAAACGTTCGCGAACAACGCAAAAGCCTCCACTTGTACGGAAAAACTTACGCCACTCGGGCGCTTCCACACACACAGAGAGAGAGAGAGAGCGAGAGAACGCGCGTCAGCTCAGCGCTGCGACGTTAGCTTGGCCGCCTGCTTGTGCGAGCCCCGTATCTTTGCAATCGTCAGCAAAATCCAGCGCGCGCGCGGCAGTCAACGGCGAGCGTCCACGCGGGCCTCGAGGAAAGCAAAAAGTCCAAAGCCGCGCCAGCAGTACGGCCACTCGGTCGCCACTCTGAAAAGCAGAGAAACCGGAGTACGGGGATTCTCCCCCCTGTTCCTAAAACCACAGGCACACACACACACACACACACACACTCAAACGTATACATACATACACACAGAGAGACGCGTAAAGTAGAAAACGTGCCAGTGTCGACTCACCGCTGCGGGCCCGGAGTGGCGTGCGCGTGTGGTAGCTATACAGCGAGGGAGCGCAGAGAAAAATCGAGGAACAACGTGGCCCGCTCTCTCTCTCTGTCCTCTCCTCTCCTCAAATCTAATATATTCAAGCGAGGCGCGTGTGCCTCTCTACCTGAGATGTGCGCCCGCGCGTCTCTCTCTCGTCTACTCAGCTCCGTCCCCTTTTTGGAGGTTAGGAACTCTATCACTCTTCCTGGCGTATATATTAAACTCTGCGCTGCGCGTACGAAACTCGGGAATCCGCGAGGAGCGCACACTGATATGGCCGTGCGCGAGCGCGTGTTCTACTCGCTAAGGTCGCGCACTCGCTTATGTATGCACGTTATGTATCTATATGGACACGTATACACACATGTGTATATATATATATATATACACAGACGCTCTGTCGACGGGGGCAGAAGCGCTACTTACGCGCCGCACACACAGAGACTACAAGAACACGGCGAGTACTATAAGCAAGACAGACGGAGCGTTTATTTAACGGGCGTCGTCGTCAGGACGCATACTTAATGATCAGGCGGTCGCGCGCGAGCAGCAGCTCCTCATCCGGGGCTCGGCGTCACGGCGTATATTTGCATCTACGGCTCCTGCGGCACTGGACTAAACGCGTTCGCTGCTGCTGCTGCTACTGCAGCTCTCTCCGCGTCGCTCTGACTGTCTGTATAACCAAACCCTCCGCGACGACACGACTGACTAGGAGAGAGAGAGAGAGCCTCGCGGAGACGTATGTACACACGCTGCGCGCCGCCTGGACGGGAAATCGTACTTTTCGCGCAGACGGACTATGAGAGAGAGGGAAGAGGATGTATAGTCGAGGGGGCGAATCAGCGGCCGCCGGTGCTATGATCGAAGCGCCCTCTGGCTGTTTCGAGTGGCAAGTTGCTAGTGGAGCGCGTGGCTTTTCCGGATTTTCACGGCTTTTCGAGGATCGACTCTTTTACTCGAGCCTAAAATTTCACCTGGACTCGTGGATACGTTCGATAGAATAGTGTCGTTACTCCAGCGGGGCGGGTACAGAAGCGATCGGTAGATTCGAATTTGGCGCCAGCCGAGGGAGCGGAGGCTCACGGGAGCATGTGGAGCGACGCGATTGGCCCGGGGGGTGGCTACTGCTCTGCTGATGCCCCGGCAGCAGCTGCTCCGTTTCTTTTTCTCTCTCTCTCTCGCTCGCTCTGTCTCTCTGTATGTGTGCGCGCGCGCGTCTGTGTATATGTGTATGTGTGACGCACTGCCGTTTTATTTTAAGGCTTCTGCTAGGCTATTTCCTTGGCGCGTATTTTAAGACGCTTTTGAAAAGGACAAGCGGCGCATTGTCGAGCTTACGTAACGCCAGCGTCGGCCCGGGATCAGCGCGCCAGAGAGCAGAGCAGCAAGAGAGAGAGGGAATCGCTGCATCTCGAGACTTTTGGATATTTAGCTCGCTCTTTGTCTTGTGCACGAGCTAGAGGCTGATATGACTTTTATAACGCGCGCCCGCCGCGAGAGACGCGGTTTATAAGAGCGGCAGCTCGCCGGAGCTTTGGCCGGGATATGTGGACGTTGTCGACTTTGTTGATAAGACAATCCGAGGAATTTGATTTTTTCTTTTATTTTTTTTTTTTGTGTTTATTCTTTTTCTTTTCGAGCTTTTGAAAATCGCGGGGCCACGAAAGTGCGTAGTTTTAGTTATATCTTTGGCTCGGACGTCTCTCGCGAGGTAGGCGGCCACGGCTTCGACCTTACGTTCGATTTAAAAAAGAATGTTTGAAAGTTTAAAAAAAAAAAGAAGAGCGAACGTTGGGACTGTTTCGCGGGATATTTATTGGCGGTCTATAAGCGGACACTTGCAGATGTAATTTACGCGGGATAGTCAAGGATTCGAACGGTTTTCGTTTTTTTTTTTTTTATTTTTTTTCGTTATTTGTGATATTGATTTTGTATTGTAAATTTATGTTGGCAATGGAAGTTTTTATTTTGTCCCCTGGTCAACTGAGTTTTTTTTGGACTGCGTATTAGGGTTTTTTTCTTTTATTATTGATATTTTTAAGTACACGCAACTAGTAATTTTATAAAAAAAAAACTATTTCAAAGTTTTTGATAAGACTTCAAAAAATTTAATTATTGTTATTTATTTAATTACTTTCATGCGTAAAGGAAAATTATTTTAATTAGAATAATTTAAATTTTTTATATTTTATTTATATTTACTAACGTCACTTTTTATGAAATTTTCATCATAAGCAATATATATATGTTGAGTAACATCTATCTATTTTTGAATAAGTATATCATAAAATTAGTTGTAAAATATCTGATTTTCAATCATGTTTTGTCAACGAACTACTAAACGAAAACCTATTGTTCATCAGTCTTTTATATATGCACGAAAAAGCAAAATTACGTATTCTTCGAGTAAGTCAAACTAGAAAACCGTAAAGCTGAGCTTTACGTAACGCACAAAAGTTTGAAGAAAGACGCTCGTCTTTATGTAATGCGGCTCCCTGGCGCGGAGGATCCAATTTTATGGTTTAAATATCAAAGAGCTTTTTAAAAGCAGTATAGGAATAAAAATCAATTTTTAGCAGCTTTCGATTGCGACACGTCTCATCAAACGTAGATTATTTTAACATATAGCGCGCTTTTCAAGGTTCACGAAATTTATTTTAATTTTATAAACCTCTCGGCTTATTATTTTTAGCGAGAAACTTAGGTATTTGGAACGAAGATTGAAAAAGCTATTAGAATTATTACGAATTATTTATAAATCTTGACAAAAATTTGTTGGACGTATTAAAAATAATCTTTAAATTAGGTATTATTCGATTCTAGAATGCCTTGAATGCATGAGATTGTTGCGTGTATAGTTGTATAGTTCATACTAAAATAGCTATTGCAAAATTTAAAGTTAAATTTTTATACTGTAATGAAATGATGTAGATACTACATCTCTATAACTGACTACTCTTTTGCAATAAATGAAAGATTAAAAAAATCATCTTTGTTAATGTTTGATAATAGTATTTGCCAGTCTGATCAATCAGTAATATTTTTTACGAATTTTAGTCTACACGGAAGCTGTGTTTTATAAACTCAATATATTAATATATAACTATTGAATCTGTAAAATTATTTATGATCGAAAACAGGCACAGCAAAAAATAGAATCAAATCAAGGTCACTCGTCTTTAAAAATTCAAGCAACCGATTTTCCCCGATCCATTAAAATATAAAAAACAACCGTCAATCGGCAGTAACAACAGAACCCGTGCCCTAAAAATTATAAAATTAAAATCTCGAATCAATAAATCTAGAAAAACCATCACCGTCGAACTCAACCCATCCACACATTACCAATCAAACATAAAATAAACTTGAACGCATCGTCCGCACATCTCGCGCACTCCTACCCCATAAGTAGCCTCCCACGCCGAGCAGCACATCCCCACCCCCTCGAAACAACGAAACAAACAACAAATCGTAAAGCGAATCGTCCTTAAACTTGAGGCCGGCCGGAAGTGCAGCGCTTGCTTATCGATCGCATCAAGGTCACGGCAGGGTCACTCACCGGTTGCATCCCACAGCAGCCCCTTAACACAAATCAGCCGGAATCCCATAAAAACGAAGACTAACGAGTCCGCGGTGACTAGTGCAAAAGACAAACGATCACAGCGATAAAAGCTAGATAAATCAAGAGGACGTATACGTGAACCGGCTGGTGTAATAAAGCTCGCTTCTCTAGCCTGGCAATGTCGCGCTCACATAGAGGCACTTACGTAACTGCGCTGCTCCGGCGAAATAGTCTCCCCCAGCGAACGCGCACAACCAAAGGCCAATAGGGGGCCGAAAAAGTCGGCTGATTCACTTAGCGACCGGGCGGCTTTCTATTATACTCTCGCACTGAAAAAACTACGATCTGATGGTTATGCAAAACGAACCTTGTCCCTCCTGGCGGTCCTGCGGGCGCAACAGACAAATAATAATCCAGCGACGCGATGACCGCGCGCACCGCGGCTGGTACGCTGCCTGTCGTCGTCTCGGGGGAGGGCTAAGACTGCCTCCTCGCACAGGGGGGGAGGGAGAGAGACGTCTGAGCTAGCCGGAGAGGAAACTACACCTGCGCCCCGGGGCTCGAGAGAGAGAGAGAGAGCGGGGAGAGCCAGCTGTTTCGTCTTTCTCGCAAGAGGCGCTCTCTTTCTCGGCGCTGCCCGGGACGAGCTGAGCAAGAGAGAGAGAGAGGAGCGAGCGTAGGGACGGCCAAATCGCGCGTGCCCGAGCGGACGCTTTTAGCACGTCGCGAGAGGGAGAGAGAGAGAGAGAGAGGCGAGAGCGGCTTTAGACGACTTCCTAATTATTTTGGCAGGCCAGAGAGCTCGCGCGCGCTCGATGCTCTTCAAACTTCGTGGCCGCGCGCTCGTTTGCTCCAGATTGCTGGGCCGACCTGTCTGCCTGCTTTTATCCCCCTCTGCTCTCTCTCTCTCTCTAGGATCGTTCGTTTCCTTGCCCTTTTTGTTTTCTTTTTTTCATTCGCCGCTCTGAGCTTGCGAGCTTGCGCCGGCTGCACTTGTTGCGCGAAGCTTGGGGGACGAGAGCTTAACGAGCTTTCGCGGAGCGACCTCGAAAAGCGGAGGAGAAGGAGCCGACGGATTTGAGGCTGCGCGCGTCGTGGAAAGTTTGCTCTTTTGCGCGCTGGCTTTTTTGTGGTGGGGAATGAGTGGTTGTGGTTGTTTGGGGGGTGGGATGATTTTTTTGAGGTTTTAAGTGGGGTTTGGTGATTGTAATGGGAAATTTTATTGATGCTAGTTTAAATAATCAATTACGCCTGTTTAGGCATTCAGTTTTAAGTTTAAAATATTTTTCTCTATGTAAACGTAATATTTACTGTAGGACTTAAAATATTTGATTTCCGCAGCTTGCACTATCGTGTTTTAAAGTTTTTGCAAATGTCAATAATAAGAAGCAATTTGACAAAGCGTTAGTAGATTCAAGCATAATAAAACAACCGAGACTTTAATACAGTATTGTTTGAATTACTAATATTTTAAAAATTATTCGATGAAAAGCTGCAAATTTTAGCTAGTTTCTGTATCCTTGATCACATAACGCCTATTACCTACGTTAGGTGTGCTATTATGTCTATTCACTTGGCAGAATGTTCAACCTCTTTTCGATGCTGCAATTTACTTTAAGGGTTCATTCATCACAATGTCTGCTGACTTACAGTGACCTAAAATTTATTCTATACGCGCTAATTTATTCATTGCCACACTCATTTATTTTTTAATTTAGAAAAAGTGATATATTACTAAATTTCAAAAAACTTCGTGAAGCAAAATTTTGAAATAATTATTCTTAGATAAAAACTTTTTCTATTTTTCAGCGAGGTAGTTATTTTGGTGACTTGAAAATTACAAGAGCAAAAATAATAATTTGTCCGGTAAATTAGATAATCATCAACTAATAAGTAAGTGTATTTATTTTAAAGCAATTTCAACCTATCGGTATTTTTAGTTGTGTCTTAGCGGACCTTGCGTTACACAGGAATAGACATAATAGTCTCTTGGCTTAGCAGCAAAAATTACTTTACAAACGACAAAATAAATCTAGCAATTTGCAAGTTCGTTTTCCATTTCCAATGATTTAAATCTCGCAATTCTCAAGTTCGATTTCTATTTATACTGCTTAAAAAATGCTTTATAAAATCTCTAAAATAACTCTCCGCCGCAATTTAATTCGAAATTTAAAAATAAATCCAAATGTTATATATTAATTGCGAAATAAATCGAAAGTTAAACAAAATCCAATATCGTCGCGAGACCATTTATTATAGATCAGCCATAAGAAATAAAAACTATGATTCAACAAAGTAGGGTGCAACGCCCGCGCACCCAAGCTCGAGGGCGAACAGCCATTGAAGTTCGCTCTATGACAC
>JAPYZA010009618.1:0-19841 GCA_030522685.1 Eupelmus azureus | reverse complement strand
TTTATTTTGACGTTTAAAATTTGCGGGATGGAAATTGTTTCAAGTCGAGTGTACGCGTGTCATGTTGTAGGTGAAATATTTGATGTCAAAAGCCGGCCGACGCGTTTTCCGTTGATACAATTTTGATCACGCGTATATCTAAAAGCGTGACAAAATTATTTAAACCTTTACACGAGATTGTTTTGAGTTTTAATTATTAAGTGTCAACTACGAGTGTGCATGAAATTTTAATAATTAGTATTGTCTAAAAAATATGCCGTGCGAAAATTGAAGCTTTAGACAATATTTTAACAATATTGGATCCTGCTGTTAATCTAGTATATTGGAAATATGGTGTATTAAAAATATATATAACAACACTTTGCATTGTATTCCGGTAATTGTCAAAAACCTCGAAAAAAAATTTTAACTATTCGACTAAAAAAACTTTATTAACAATAAATACAAACCAAATGAAAAGCTAACTGAAACCCAAAACCCCAAATAAAAACACTCCCAACGACTCAATCAACCCAAGAAGCACAACAATACAATCTCCCCAGCCTCTCCTTCTCTCTTGCGATCGATAAGCAAAACCACCTCGCTCGCAATAAACAACGCCGGGCATTATCCCGGAGAGCCTCTTATTAAACCTTAATCGGCGAAGTGCGCGCATTAAAAATACTTTCCCTCCCCCCTCTGCCCCTACTATCGTTAATTTCCGAGCGATTCGCTTTATTTGCAAGCGGAATCGCGAAGGGCGAGAGAAAAAAGTTTTCCTAGCGCGCCTCGGCCCGACGATAATTCACGCCGGTATCGTCTCGGCGAACGCAGTGAGTTATTCCTTCGAGCTCTCGCCGGAGTAAAATAAGAAGAGGCAGAGGGATAAGACGCTCCGAGCGCGCGGTGGGCGAACAAAAAAAGAGGCCGAGGATCGGGATTATCGATTCGCAAAAAAATAGGGGCGAAGAGGAGGTCGACGCGGTCGAGGAGGAGAAAAGCAACGAGAGAGAGTTGCAATAGCTTCTAAATACGTCGGAGTTTCCTCTTTAAGCGCTCTTAAAATTGAGTGGCTGGAGTGGCCCGATGAACGCCTTGGATTTGAATAAAGCGGAATCAAGGTTAATTTCACGTTTGTTATAGTTTACATCATTAGGTGTAAGGTTGCTCGTAACAGGAGTGTTGTTTGAATTGAGCGTAGATAGCGGGGGGCGACGATGCAGTTTCGAAATTTTGCAAAGTCTAGATTTCGCGAGCCAGCAAAAATGATAAACTCGGAAAATTAAATTCCGCCTCCATAAACACGGGGAGAGGTGTGTTTATTTCGCGCGCGTCTACATACACGTAAGCTCGCTCGAGCGAGCTGCGCGAGCGGCCGGCGTCGTGCACGTAAAATGCTTACATGTTTATCCAATAATCGACCGCATGCGAGCTTGCATGTCAGCCTTCGGGCTTATTTGAATAAAAAGCGCGTAAATAAGCGAGGTAATTAAATAAATTGTTATTAATTAATTTTCATTCGGAAAATTCATCGCGCGTATATAATAAAGACTGTGTTTTTCGGAAAAAAGTGCCGAGCGAGCTTTATCTCGGCGCTGCTACACCCTTCCCCTAAACAATGTTTTTTTATCACGCGCTTAACGTTGTTCTAAGACCACACAATTTCCCACAATTTTCCAGCATGAAAAAAACCTTCCACAAACAAAATCCCTCCTAAAATTCACCAGAAAAATCCGCAAAAACAATCAACCGAATCCATCCCGCCGGAAGAAGCAGCTCACTCCCCGGAAAGTACATCAGTCCGAGCAGCCAGTCGGTCGCAGCGAAATATACGACGGGCCCCAGAAATAAAGCCGTGTTCCGCGCGAAAGATTACCGGATTCACCAGCGCGTTCGCGTCGCCTCGTTGTATACAACGGCCCAAGAAGAAAGTCTATATATCTCGCCCAGCGCTCTTTTCCCTCGCTTTACTCCCCCCTACTCCTAAACCCTTCGCGCGACGAGCTTTATACAATGCCCCCCCCCCCCCCCTTGGCACCGAAAAACCTTTACGTCGGGCTGTATATATGCGGGCGCGAAGTCGAGATAAAACTTGGGCGCGAGGCGAAGCGAATAATGCGCCAGGAGCGCGCGAGTTCGTAGAGCTGGAGAGGAGAAGGGAAGATAGGGGGCTAAGCAAGGCGCGGGTTGGATTTTTAGTTGTTTTTAAGAGAGGAGATAGCCGGAAGAGTTGTGGAGTTTTTGATTATTGTAGAGGAATTATTATTTTTGTTGTGGAATGTATTGTCAGTGTTGGTCGGTTATTAATGATAAACGATGTTTGGTCAGGAAGAACAAAAGAATCGTCAGATATTGAATTAAAAATGAACAACTACCAGGTATTACGATCCCCTGGCTTCAAGCCGCGCGCACCTCGCTCCGTACATATTTTATCATATTCATTTCCTGGATCTCGAAAAAACGTCATCGTTTATCACTGAAAACATTGGCAAAAACAACCTTCCCACCCCCTCGCGCGCCCGTACGCATCCGGCCGCGCGCGAGGCGGTAAAATAAACTTTCCATTATTACGCGGCGAGCGGCACAATGCCGGCGCATATTCGAAAAGCGCATCGACGCCGCCGCGGAAACAGAACAAAAAAGCGGCCACCCCACCCCCGCGCACATAAAATACGCCATAATTCAGTTATATTCGCGAAAGAAACGTTTCCGCGCGGCCGTCGTAAACTCCTCTATCGAGAGTAAATACCAGAATTAATTGTTCTCTCTCTCTCTCTGGGAGCGCGCGCACGGCCACCCGCACGAGCTCTTTTTATTTCGCTCGCACCGTGAAAATCCCGGAGTGATAATATTTTCGCAGAGCACTCCGCGTGATACCATCTCTCTCTCTCTGTTTCTCTTTCTCTCTCTGTGGCTTGTGTGCGTCTGTGTGCATGCGGGGCGCGAATTCGCGGCGGGCAGCGACAAACTTTTATGCAAATTACCGCGCGCCGGCCGTTTAAAGTCGGCCCCCGCGAAATTACACAGCCAGCCGGCATTATCATTCGGTACGTAACGTAACCGTTATACTGTCGCAAGGCCGGCGGGGAAATAAAAATAAACGGCAGTGCTCGTTTTCAGGGAGGCGCGGGGGGGGGGGTTATTTTTATTAAAAGAATTCACTTTGCCGAGCAGTGGTTGCGGCGGGCATGAGCAGAGGATTCTCTCAATTTTTATCCACCTTTCCGGTCCTTTCTGTTAGTGGACTCTCGCGCGAGCACCGGATAATTATTAATTTTAATGGTCAGGTATGGTACGCTCGGTGCTCTGGGGCAAGCTCGTTGTTTTAATCTAATTTTATTACGCGGAATTTCTGGCTCTCTCTCTCTCTCTCGCGTGCTTTTTTCGCCTTTGTTCTTTTGGGTCAGGATTGTTTGTGCGCTGCGTGTGTTTAAGAATTTTATAATCGAATTGCTGGGATTATGTACGTTTGCAGTATGTTTAGATTAAACTGGATTTCATTACTTGGATTAAATTTATATAGGCGGATCAAAATATTTTATGCAAACTGAACGAATTAAATGAAGATATTTTTGTATTTTTACTTTTACATTTATTAATAAAGGTTTCTTTTATCAACAACGAGTAACGTTATTTGATTGGCACAATTTATCGAAATGGACGTTGAGCGCTTGCATTAATCCCGTATTTCCGGAATATTACAACCCCTTCAAAAATTATCCAACAAAAGTAAAGCACTCGTGCTCGCTAATTGCGAAAAAACTCGACATTTGCGAGAACAGAAAGGCAAGTGGTTCAAAATTCAATCGCGACCAATCGCTCTCGGGAAAAGCGCAATTTAATGAAAACGCACTTACACATACAGTATCCTATGGACGTACGTATACGCACTTTCCACCGTAAATCGGCGACTCTCGGGTGCATTTAAAGGCCCCCCCCCCTCTGAATTACGGCGCTTGGATATTATCATTTAGTTCGCTTGTGCGCAAAGCGAGTGTCAGTGTGTGTATGTGTACGAGGTCGTGCGGTATAGTGTAACGTCCGAATGAATATTTCGGAAGCGCGGCAGGCTATAGGCTAGGCTTGCGTGGGAGATTTAGGTTGGATAAAGGGAAAACGAGGCCGATGCGCGTACGCTTTGTTTTTGGGAACCGGTAATTAAAATAATCATTGAAAGTACGTTAAATTATAAATTACGGGGCGAAGTGCTGATAAAAATGTATCTGTGGAGGTTTGGCCCTGAGACGTGTGTCGTTTCACGGTTGAATTCGAGAAAGTCAAGTAGGTCCTATTCATTAAACATCTTTTCATTAAGTATAATTAGTAAATTTTAGAAAAGAGTGTAGAATTAAAAGATGACTTTTTAGTTGTGTACCATTAAATAAACATTTGCATGAATTTAAAAAGCTTTCAGAAAATTGCATTAGGGCGTCAGTAGTAACAGCGCGGTCAAGAGCGGCATTTATTTTAAAATACAAAAGTCCACTCGTCGTTCCATTTGCTTACATGCAAAATGAGAAAGATTAAATTATTTCATTCCAAGCTGCAAAATAAAATTTCGCGGCCATTTTCAAAATTAAAAAAAGATATATGTACAACCCATTCCAAAGCAAAGCCCCGCGTACACAATAAAAAGTCCTCAAACCGGTGCGCGAGAAAAGGGCCGACACGGGGCGCAATAAATTGCTATTAGAATCATGGAGCGGCAACGTGACAATCTCCGAGTCGCGTGAATCACCGCTCGGCCGGTAATTGGCAATAATCGAGTAGTCCCACCCTGACGCGTGTAACGCAGCTCGAGTTAATATCGGACCTTTATCGCGCCTGGAGGAAAGAATGCGCCGGTCTGGTTTGATGAATGGTGATTTCGAAGAGATGTATATATAGTGTTACATTTATTTTTTTTTCTTAAGATGGACGACTGCGAACTAGGACGCGTGCGCATATATACGTGTGATTTATCGGGACTGCATTTATGCGCGGATTCGCGCCTTGAATTTTTAGCCGCGTTCTTTTTCATCTCGTTGGTTGACGAATAAATTGAACGGATTATCTGCCGGCTTAGCCAAATCGAATTCCGCTGAATTTGCAGCAACGATGTCGAGGAAAGCCGTTTAAGTAGTTTAAGAAATGCTAATGCTTATTTATGCTTTTTTAAAACACAATATTTCTCTATATTTCCTGCTTGCGCATATTATCGAAAAATAACCAAAAATTGAAATTACCAATCACACCCAATTAACAAATTAATTCCACTCTAGCACAACATTAGCATACAGGGCAAACGCGAAATCAGCCGAAAATAAGTACCGCCTCAGCATCGCGACGCAGTTACCCGCATATACCCGCTAACACAGTTTCTCTACGCGCTCTAATGCAAGCGCGCCTTGGATAACGATGAAAATCGAGTTGCGGTGTCGCCGCTTCGCTCTACCCGTGCGCGAAGATGAGAGAGAGTGCGAGCGTATACACCAAGCCCCGTTAATGGATAATAAGCGAGGCGCGAGCTTGACGCTTAAAATTACAGAGGCCCCGGTTACGAAGATATCTGTTTACTCCGCCCGCCGCGTGCGAGCCGCATTTGTCTCTCTTGCGTTTCGCGCGAGAGCGGAGCGTTTGGATTTCTTTACGCGCGAACGAGTTTCGTAAAGTCCCTACATATCGTCACGTTCTTAATTCACGTAAAAACGATCGCCGCATAAAAAAAACGTACGCAAATCAATCTCACTTAAGCAGCGCTAAACTCGGCGCAACAGCCATCCGCACAGCGCAGATTAATCAGCAGCCGAGCATTTTGTCCCCTTATCGCGCGGCCCCTTAACAAATGCCCTGTCAAACTCGCCGGGACCAGCGGCCGCCTGTATATCCCGAAAGCCCTCACGGAAATTCTCCTCCTGCAGTCAGCAACTCTCCATCTCCCTCCCACTCCCTCTCTTCACTTTACCTACAGCTCTCCGCACCTCTGCATTATGTATCCACGCTTGTGTGTGTGGACGTTGGGGTGCGGCGTCAGGTGAGCGTTTGACGAGGGCGCCCGGAATTTAATCAATGAGAACGCGCGCGCTTCGACGCTCGTTTGCCGTGTGCGAGCCCTGTGGCAGTGTGTCGATATACTGGAGAGCACGAGGCTGGTTGTGTGTGTATACGTATATAGGGTTTTTTGTTGGGAGAGTGCGCGGTGTTGGGCTTGGGTGGGGGGGGGGGGGTTGGATTTTCGGAGGATCATTGTTCAATTGAGCCGGAAGAATTGCGGGTTAGTTAGAACAAGCTAGTAATAATACGCGAAAGTAATTCTTAATAGATGGTACTTAAAAGTTTACAAGCTAGAGCTTATAGTGTTTACTTTGGAAAAAAGGTAAAGCGGCCAGCTTCGGAGGCACGTAAAACCATATCGTAGAAGCAGTGTCACTCGGTACAAACATAAACACCGTATATCCGTAGTGAGCACGGCCATACGAAGGGCTGGTAAACACTGAAATTATGCATATGTACGGCTGTGTGTACTCACCTCGACGAGAGTAATGAGGATGATGAAGAGGGGCGGCGGGCAGCAGGTGTAGTGGTCGGCGTAGTACTTCCGATCGCGCTCCTCCGTCAGGAACTCGTCGCCGATCATACGGACCATCCTGAAAATTAATACAGAAACGACCTTGCTTAGTAAATTTGTTTGTGCTTCTGGCTTTATGATTAAATGTGTGTGATGCGGAGTTGGTTTGCGTATGTTTAGTTGAGTGGGTTTGGGACAGTATTTACAAGTGTTAGTTTATTTTAGGGATGTCGATTAACTATTTGTTTAACTAATAAAAATATTAGTTCGTATTTATACTAAACATGGTTATTATTTCATAATTAATGAAATTAAATACTACCTAAAATAATCAATAATAATATTAACAATTATTAACTGACAGTCACAATATCTATACTGAGGATCCTCAAAATACTTGCTAATTTCATAAACGCCATCCCCACCACAAAAAACACGTTCACACCCCAGTCAAGCACACGAATCAAAGCTCGCAATCTTGTCGCCTCTGAAAAAGTCATTAAACAAATTTCGCACCCTCGCAGTTTATATATAAAGCCCCGGCGAAATAAAGGGAAGAAGCCACTTTCCCGGCTTAGCGCTCGCGCGAAAGAAAATTGCATCCTCAACTCCCACTTCATTTCCGCAATTTCGGAACAAAGTCACGCGGCGCGCGGCAAAGACCGGCGAGGGGTACTGCATATCCGGCGCCGAGGGACGAAGGAAAAAAGCAGCCGCCACGGCGCCGGGATTATAAGATGAAATTTATTAACGCGCGGCTTTTGAAGTTACGTAGCTCGCGGGCGCGTGCCCGCTTCTTTTTTCCCCTCGGCCGTATTATTTTTCGACGCAGCGCTGTGGAATAAAATTGCGTATTAATAAAACGGGGGAAGCAAAAGTTGCCGCTGGTGTGGAGGAGAACGAAAGTTAGCAATTATTTCGTTTCGCCTTTTATGCGCTGGATAGGTGAAGTGGAGCGCCACTTGGCCGTTTCGCTTAATGCTCGCACGCAGCGAGTTTTTCCCTATACTTGTTAATTAAAATGTACACACAGAGCGAGCTTTGTTTCCCTCCAACAAACGCAAATTGTAGCGCTTTGAAATTCCTAGTATTTATCACGTTCGAGCTTTCATTAACCGAATTCTATATATCTGCATTGTTGAAAGTTCGATACCCCGCGCTGTCAAGACCCGCGCAAAACCGGGTGCTATTGTCCATTATTCATTAATCGCTCAAGCCATCCCCCACCAGTCGCCAAATTGATCCAGCGTATATCATTTCAAAAGCGACACTTGGCACAAAAGCCAGCCTAAAATTCTTTCCTGGTACAAGAAATCGTAAAGGGTGTCAATCCCCTTACACCACTACCCCCTTTCATATTCCTTTTCTTTTAATAACGACACCCCACCGAGGGTCGAGGCACAATGCAAGACACGGCCAGCCGAGGGAGAGTCGGACCCTACGTACAAGCTGCTTGAATATCTCGCGACTCTAGGTTTTACGGGACGCGGGCGCCGCTAGCCTCAGAGCTTTGATATTTCAACGGCCTATATATATATGAGAGGCGGAAGTCGCTCGTAAACATTCCCTCCTTGCGCGGGCCAACAAAAGGGGAGGAGAAACGATCCGGCTTGCGCGCGCTGCTTTCTTTTACGCGCGGTCGATTCTTTTTTTTCGCTCCTTCGCGCGCTTGTTTGCTGCTGTTACGCGCGATTTCGTGAGGGTGATAGCAGCCGAGCAGCTGCGTAAGTGTGGATGACGAATTTTGGTCGATTGCGTGGTGAGTCATAGGAAAGAACGTTTGACATGGTTGGGTTTGTATTTACAAGGGTAATAACATGATTAATCACGAATCTTAAAACGGCACTCAAGACAGGTAAACTTCAACACTAAACTTCGATCCCAATCCTATTCCTCACCCTTCAACTAAAATCAACTCTGCAAAACTCGAGAAAAGCAGCAGCGGCCGGGCGCAATTATTATTTCTCGTAGCGCACAATAGCTCGTCGAGACCAGTTGCGGCTCGACTGGAGCACTCGAGCCGGCGCGCTTGCGAGCCCTCGATAAAGCCAAAGGGAAAAAATCGATAAGGAACGGCTCTAAATTGCTTTTCGAGACGTTCCGCGGCCGCGCGCAATTTCGGCCTATATACGTACGTGAGCGCGCGGGCCCCCGGCCACTCGGCAAGTATACAGGGGTAAAAGGACCGTCGCGTAATCGAGCAAAAAAAGGACGCGCGAGCGCAAAGAGGTCGAGTGAGCTCGATCGATTTATCGTAATAACGGCGCCGAGTGCCGCGCGCGGCCGAAGACGAGTCAAATGTCTAATTAGACGCGCTGTGGGAAAGCTGCTTTGCGAGCTTTCGAGTTTTGCGTTTGCGAAAGATGCGGCCGGCTGAATTAATGCGGTTTAAAGAGTCTTTAATGCTTGATGAAAGGGCTGGGCTTGGAAAAGTAGAGAGACAGAGGGAACGATTCGCCGGCGAGGAATTACATTAATTGATTCGCGGGTAGGGCGAGCGACGAGTTCATTAAATTTTGACCCGCGGCACGCTTAATTTCAGGCTTTGCGCTAATTAAAATTGAATAATGCAGCGGGCCTGCCGAAGGGAAAATTACAATGCAGCGAGTCGTTGAAAATTTCGCAAAAGTAACGTGAAATTCGATGTAATTCCGGCAGCGCGATACTCGGCCGAGCAAACCCATCTCGAAACTCTAATCCGAATCCGGCCGATCGAAACCCACCCTCCCACTATACCATAACGAAAATCGCTTACTCCTTTCCGAAAAATTAAAGAAAAAAAAGGACGTGGAAAGTTGCCAACGCATCGGGCTAAGAGAATGCACCATGAATTTTCCATGGCACTTGGATTTCCGAAGAGCGTCCAGACCCGAGTGAGACAGCCACCCACACACACGTGCAGCATTCGCGAGATCGAATTTCGCGAGAAAAAGCCGAGCGAGACGCGGAGCGCAGGAGAGAGAGAAAATGAATAAAACCGGGAGGGGGGAATAGAATTCACGCGCGCGAGCTCGGGTGTCTGGCGCGTGTCTCGACTTCGTATTGTTTGCCCGGGGCCTTGCAGCCATCCAGCCACGTGTGTTGGACCAGGATAAACGCAGCCAGGCAGGGCATAGTCTTGAGAAAAGTATATTCGCGCTTGCGGCTTTACGCTCGGGAAGGCATGAAATTGCGGCCCGAGTGAGTCGTAGGTTCAAGGGCTTGGATTAGCGGTGGAAGGGGGGCTGAGATGTGTGCTGGTTTACCTGAGCGTGCGGGATCGGTGAGGAATGAATTGTTGCTGCTGCGGGGGTGTGAGATGAGGGGATGAAAGGTGATGGAGAACGTGGTTGATTGGGATTGTTAAGCTTTTTTGATAAATAAGGTCGGTGGAAGCGGATTTGATGAAGGTGTCGTGAAGATTTTGTTTAATTAAAAAAGAGTAAGTTAATGATGTTATTATCGAGAATTTGTGTAATTTATTGTCTGCGTGGAATATTTTGAAATTTATATTTTCAATTGGAATATAAAAAAAGTTGTATACTTCGCAGACTTTGCTCAAAGTTCCTTAAAAACAAAATTATCTTTTCCGAGGCAAGAAACTTTTTTTTAATATTGAATAAAATGTAATTTATTAGCCTCTCCACGAACTTTCTCTTACCTCTCCTCAAAAAAATAGGCTTAATTTTAAGCACTCGCCGACAGCCCATCGCGCAAGCACAAAATACACACAGGAAGCAATACCCCGCTCCCTCGTTCCAATTTAAATTTTCCGCAACGTGACGGCGCATAAATATTTTCATCAATCCCCGATTCAACAACCTCACTTGCCTACATAAAAATCCAAAAAAGAAAAAGAAACCAAGAAAAAAAGCCCATCCCTCTCATCGAGACGGACAGTTTTAAATTCGGCACGTACATACAAGAGGGTATATCCACGGAAAGAAGGGAAAATTTAGATTAGAAATATTCGCGCACGAGCGGAGCGGCGAGTGCTCGCAGACGCCCTTTTCACGCGCGAACGGGAATTCCCGAAACTCGGGCGCGTCATCGATACGCCATTTTTTTTCCTCCTCGGCTGATTTTTGCGGGCGACTTGCGCCCAGCGTCCACCGGGTAATACGGCGGAGATATCATTTTTATAAGAGAGGGAAGTTTTCGATACTTTTCTCGGGGCCGGCAAGTTATTATTCGGCAGCCTGAACATGAGACGCGGTCTTCGGTTTTCTTTCATTGCCTTTTATGCGGTGTGAATTCGTAGGGGGTGGAGGTTCCGGTCAATGATATGGCGAAAGTTGGATATGAGATTGTTAAGTGTAAGATGTATGGTCGAGTGGACATGCTATTTGCATGGTTATTTTAGGTTACGGTGAGTAGTATTGCGAGTTTAATAAATTTGTCGTTGTATAGGTATATTAGTCAAGATATAATAATTAATTTAATATTCGAAATTATTTGATAATTATGTTGTAGCGGCATGCATTTTATTCATAATTATCGTGTCCAATCGCAATGTGGAAATACTCTCATGGCATTATTATAAGCTCAGTAAATTTCAATAAATTCAATAAATTTCCACGAAATTATTATCATAATTTAACAATACAATTATCCACCCTCACCTCAAACTCCTAACTCCACCAAAAAAATCAGCGCAAAAATACCAAATTTCCACAAAACCCTTAAACTGCACCCACGCATTTGATGACGCACAGATTAAAAAAAGCTCACCCCAAGCCATACACTCAGTTATACCATTACCAAGAAGCTATGGAGACCAGCCCATGAAGAAAACGCGGCGAGTAGCGTACAAGGGTTTTCTCCAAGAGAAACTGGTGGGAGGAAATTGACTTCTGGCAGGTACGACACGTGCTCGGACTACGCCGCGCCACTGAGAGCATTTTGCCATAAGCTCGTAAACGAGTCTCCCTCTCTCTCTTTCTCGTAAAAAGCCCGGCGAAATCGTCGATTCTCTCGTCTTTTTTCTCTCTCTCTCCTAGTTAGCTTTTTTCCGCGCGTCCCGGCCCGGCTTCTATCCTCGGCCGCGCGCCCCTTTCGAATTTCCTCTTCTCGTTCCTTGATGTGTCTGTGTGTAGTCTGATTATAGCGAAAGCGGCGGTTTCGCGTGGGGGTAGCGGAACAAAAATAATCTAGGTTGCCGGAGCTGGCGCGCGCACGTGTTCGAAATCGTTCATTGGGCTTGCCGATTGAAAAAGCCGTGGGGCTAGCTCGTTGGCTTTCCGGAACGGATGATGGATTAACTTCGTTCGCCATTGTGGCTTCTTCTGCTGGGGAGAGTTGAGGAGATTTTACGCTTAATAGCTGTATTAATTATCGCGCGGCGTAATTATGATAGCCTTGTGAATTAATAATTAAAATTGTTTTGATGACGCTCGATATTACGGAAAAGTAAGGAGGACAAGAAATTGAATTCTCTCAATTAAACATTTTCATTTTCTTGCAATCCAAAATACAGGAAAGCAAGCACAAAATTACTGCACTGTACGGTCCACCTATACCATTTTACTTATTTCACAGCCCACTATTGCGATTTTTATTGCAATCACCAGAAAACCAATCGACCTTTTTCCACGCGTTACGAATATATCTCCTAATAAAAACATTACCGAAGAAGAAGCACATCGAAATTTCATACCACAGCGCGCCGCACCGACGCAAGACCTTCCAACCCAGTTTTCGCAGCTTGTCAAAAGTCAAACACAGAGCGAGATCGCGCGCTGAATCCCGCCGACTCTATCAATCCATTATTCAATTTTAATCGGAAAGCTCAAACCGCGCGCGCGAGCGGCGTATAATTTTCATTTATCAAATTCACTCGACGCGCGCGCGCGCGCGTGTACATAAATTTCGTTTTTCTCTTCCCCTTTCTTCCGGCGGCGGGCCGCTCCGTACAATCGGTGCGCTCGCTCCGTCTTGCCGCGCGCGCCGGAAAACTGATTGACTGCGGGGGTGCAGCGACACGTGAATCGATAAGAGCCGTCGCGCGCGCGCGCGGCACGAGAAATGGAAAAATCGAGAGACGGCCCAGACGTCGGCGCGATGAATAAAGGCTGTCCCGAGGTGGAAGAAAGCTGAGAAAGAGAGAGAGAGGATGACGCGAGAAACGTCGTCGAGTGGCGCGCGTGCGACGAGGCGGAAGGTATACAGGCGCGGGGGTGAGGGCGAGGTGACGCGAGATAGCTTTTTATCGGTGCCAGGAGGGGCGAGCTTTTTGCTGGCTGCCTGCGCTTTGTGAGCGCGTGTGGATCTGGGTGACGCTGTGGATTTTGATTTTTTTCAGGGCGGGAAGTGTTTGGGTGAGGAGTTATTCTAGGTTAATTTGTAAACTTGGAATGGCGAAGGTAATTAAATGTGGAAATCAATTTTGGAAATGAATTATGAAATTTGAATAAGTTGATTAATAATAATTTTTAAATTTTTAAATAATTTATCACGAAGATAGCTGATAAAGAAACGTGAATAGCACTAGTTTCTACGTAATTTAATTTTTTTCATTTAATAAAAATTATACGCTTATCAAGTGCACGTCACCTCAAAAATAAATTTCCATACCCAAAAACCGTTTCTCCAGAGCCACCCAAACACTCCACGAGACCCTCAAGTAGAAAAAGCGCCGGAGCTCTCACCGCAGTAGAGACGACCGAGTTGAGTCCGGCGCGTCGCCGCGTCTCCGTCCCAAAGTAAAAGATCTCGTGGCGCAAAGCCAATATTCGCGCGGCCTCGACTCTCCAAACACAAAATTGCGCGTATATACAACCTCTCCACTAAAGTAACGCTCGGTGAGCTTTTTGCAGTCGGCTGTTTTTACGCGTCGCTGTTTACTTGGCTTCGACGCTCGCTTTTACCAGAGAAAACTAGCGTGCGCTCGTTTCGATTAATTTCCAGCCGGCGAGTGTACGCGGCTAGCACTCGTGCTTTTTAATGCAGCTTAACGGCTTTGTTGTCCCAGTAAACATTGCCCCTCGTTGTTTTCCTTGACTTTTCTTCTCGTACATGTACCAGAGAGCTCTCGTTTGGGAGAGAGAGAGAGCTCGCGCTGTTTGCGTCGCAAGCTCGACCGCCGAATGATATACGAGAAAATTAAAAAACCGCTTTTCATCCACGCGCTGTTTGCCCGGGCTCGAAATAAAAGCCGAGAAGCTTTTTCACCGCGGCTCGAGAGCGAATAACAGCGCGCGCGGGGATTTTCACTTTATTATTGTCCTTTACCACCTGGCGCACGTCAAAAGTTGGAAAACAGCACGCGAGTTTTTGCCGGTTAGCGCTCGCCCCTTTGTCCGCGAGCGAAGCTGTCCCCGATTATTCCCCGCACGCGGCCGTATATATCGGCTTGCACAAAGCCATTGATCTGGCCGGGGCTCCTCTTGCGTCGCGCCTTGTAATTTCACCTAAAAACACCGCAGCGCCGTGAATTCAGCCGATACCGAGCGCCATTATTCGATCGGTCGCGCGGGGCGGTAAAAAGAGCGCGCTCGTTAAATCGAGATAAGGGAAAACTAAAAGCCGCGGCGATCGCCGGACGAAAAAAAAGAGAGGAAAAAATGAACGCTCGGGATACTCGCGAGTATACCTGTACGTTCAGCGAGGCAATTTTCTTTCCGGCGGCCCCTTTCGTATATATAGGAGTGTGGGTTGGCTCTGGAGAAAAGTCGGCGCCGCCGAGCTCCCTAATTACCGGCGGGCTTCGGCAAACGCTCGATTCGGCTATTTTCGGCGGCGGGAAAAGCTCGTGAAAATCTGCGGAGCTGTGTATCGCGAGACGCGACAAAGCGAGCTAGGTGCGACTTTTTTTCTCGCTAATTGCACCGATTCATGGGAATTGGCTTTTCTGTCTCTAAGCGTCCGGTAAAATCGGCTTTATAGATCTAGTTCTTTATCTGCATTCGGTAAATTTATCGTACTTGTGTGTGTGTATCTATATTGCCAGCAGATCGTTCGAGAGTAATAAATAACCCGTCGAAAGAAATCAATTACAATTCAAATCAGGCGCTCCCGGGAGTATATATTCATTTGAATAATTCTCCCGAGGCGCGTGACATAATAATCTCCGCGAGAGTGAGCGAGAGAGCGCGCGCCGGCAGGAAGAGAGAGAGAAAGAGCGCGCGAAATTCATTGGCGCATGTGCGAGCGGAGATAAAACTCGTCACGAGAGAGCCGATATATATATACGTATATAAAATCGTCGGTATAGCGCCGGCATTTCAATGCGCGCGGGAGAGAGAAAAGGAGAGGAGAAAAAGCCCGGCAGCTTCCGGCTCTTTATTGTTTATGCAAATGCGCTTGACGACGACGATATCGCTGCCGAACGACCGGCCGAGAGAGAAAATAGAGGAGCTTCGGAAGCTTCGGCGTTACGCGCTGCTGCATTATACCGAAGAGCTCCGCGAGATCAAACAAGCCGCTGCTCGCGCTCCGTGCTTTAATGTTAATTTCCGCGCGCGAGCTGAACTTTGCCGTTTCGATTCTCGAGCTGCTTGAGAAAACTGATGACGCTCGCCGTTAAATTGTCGAAACTTTTTGCGCGCTACATTAATCGGGGAGGCAGAACGACGCTGCTTATCGGTAAAAGTGCGAGCCGAATGTTCTAGAGCATGGCGGAGTCATCGTCGTTAGGCTGTGTAGAGGCGCGTACGATAATGAAATTCCGGACGACGTCGTAGAAATAGCTGCGCCGGAACGTCATGGGTGAGCAGTCAAAATTTTCATGCAAAGTAAGTTATAAATTTCGTCCGTCGCGGCTTTCTCTCTCTCGAGAAGCCGGATGAAAGCTCGCGATAAGTGCAGGTCGCGGGGCAGAGAGCAAAAATTGGGCCAATACGCGGAGGGGCTGGGCGAAGGGCGGAGCGGTGGAAAAAATATCGGAGAGCAAAAGGTGCTTTATAACTACTCTCGGGGCCCTCTGGCTTTGTATACGTGTATATGCCCAGGCAAGAGTGCACCTTGGCATATAAGCGAGGCCGTCGGGAGGAAGGCCGGCCTTCAAAGGGGTGAGAGGGCATGTAGAGGCTAGAATTCTCGTGTTTCCCGGAGAAATGGAAACAGGTACGCAAGCCGAAAAAAGGAGACGATAGAAGGAAGGGGGAGAGGAGAAAAAATAAAGCACAAGCAAAGATGCCGGTAAAAGAGAGAAAGGTTTGATCAAAGAAGTGAATATACACCCCACCCCGCGCGCGCCGCGGCTTTCTCTCTTCGGGTGGAGCTATATTGCGCGTCGTCTTTGAAATATCGATACATCTGCAACGCGTCGTCGTCGCTCTATATTCAGATATTGCGCACGGCTCGGCGGCGAAAAACTTTGGCCCGAGAGGCTAATGAAAAAACGTCTCGCTCTCTTTGCGAAGTGTATTTTTCATTTTGGAGCCGGGGGCCGAGGCCGCGCGCGCTGCCTCGATAAGAGCCAGACGAGCAACTTTTCAGATGACTTTATTGGCGGACGCCGGGTAAGAGTCGCGCGGCAGGAAGCATTGGGATCTTATAAAACTCGGAGAGCGCGCGGATAGTCGAGTTATCGAACTTGTTTCTTGAATTACGTTTGATTAGCCTACAATGATTTTTCTTCTTTCAGAATCTAATTAAACATATCCAACTTCCACTTCCGCTTGTAAAATACGATCGAAACACACAGACGTTCTTACCGATCTCCTCCAGCTTCTATCTCTCGTTCTCGCAAACGCGCTTGGCTAAGCACACAGAATTTAGGAGAATCGCGGCCTTCTCTCCTTATAATTGCCGGCGCACCTGCTTCTCGCCTAGCCATAAGGCGCCGGCAAACACAGCCCGAACTTGTGCGACCACCTGCGCGCTCCGTGAGAGCACAGTGGACCTATTATAATACGAAAACGCGCAGTAATTTTGGCCCCACTGTGCATTAAAGTATCTCTTATCTGCGGCCATCGTAATTCGAGCGCGTGTAAACGCTTGCTTGTGTATAAAGCGCGAAAAAAACTATTGTGACGGCGCTGAAGTATCGAGCTGTTACGCAGGAGGATGACGAGGGAATTGCAAAGAGTTGAGAGTTTTGGAGAAGGCTATTTTTATGTGGGTTGATTATAAGCGCGCTGTTGTAAACAAGATGTTGCCCTGCCCCTGCTTATATCTGCGCCCTTGATCGCCCGCTTTTTTTTAGAGATTCGTGTTTAGGTGAGGGATGATTGTATTAATTTGATGAGCTATTCTTTTATAAGAGGATTTTAATTAGATGAAATGCGATGCTTATCGCCCCTGGACGGACTGACGAATGTCTTATTTAATTTCCAGGCTTGTTTTTACGCGAATACACCTTGTTCCAACTCCGTGATAAAAATACGCTATTACGTAATCGAGCAGTGCTATAAATAAATCCATTCGCCTCGCGCCGACAAACAATAGCCACCAAGCAACACACTCATCCCCAAAACCCGACTTTCCATCCCACCCCCATCCGTCCTGCAAAAACCCATCCATGAAAAATCACCAATCTCAAAACCATCCTCCCCCACCAACCAATAAAACCTGCATTTTTTTTTGCCACCCACGACCTCGCGGCACGTGACGCGGACACTCGGCGGGCCGCGCGCGGCAATTAGTATGGATTACCGCGGATGGGCTGCGAGCTCGCGCGGTTTACCATACGGCCGTACATCATCGCGGAGCTCGGCCCGAGCTACACCTGGCCGAGCGCGCGCTGATTTAGGCGCTTAGGGGGCGGGCTGCATAGAGGGAGGGGGGGAGGCTAATTGATCGGCCCCCGAGCCGGTATATCGAGCTGTTCCGCGGTCGCAAGCGCCGATGCTCCGTAAATGTTTTAGAGCGGGATTTGCGAGGGGCTTTGGAGCTGGGTAGATGTAGGGCGAGATGCCTTTTTTTGCGGGTCTGCTAGGTTTTTTTTCGGTTACGATTCATCCGAGGGAAAGCGGATTGGGAATTTTTTAATTTTAGGGGGTGGGGTTGGGGAGGACATTCGTGGATGAATCAAGTTGGGAATATGTGTTGGTTTTTATGGCTATTTATTTGATAATATCAGGTATTAATTGCTTTTTATATAGAGCTTTCCCTTGTGTTGAGACAACTGTGACAAACAATTGAGAGTAAAAAAATAAATATCCATATTTAAAACCAGCACAGAAGAAACAAGGAACTCAAAGTCCAAACTTCACCAAACTCTCAGCGCACTGCTATAAATTTTTTCATCATCTCGAAAACTCAATAAAGCTCCTCTTTCTCTCCTCCATTCGAATTAATTCGAAACGCGTCGAAAAACAAACGACGCCGCGAATATTTCGCGTAATCACGGGAGCCCCGGGGTCGTTAGTTTTTCTCTTCCGGATCGCGCGCATTCAAATGTTTCAAAGAATCCTAATGAAGGCGAGCTTGCGAGCTTGCGCGTAAATCTCGGAGGCCCCGGCCGCTAGAGGAAGGAAGGAGAAAACCGCATCGAACGCGAAAAGCTTTCACCGACGCGCTTAAAGGGCTTTAACGTCGATTCGGCTCGCCCTGCGCCCGCGCTATTTTACCTTTTATTGCTTTCCTCGTTCGGTCTTTTACCTTCTCTCGCTTTTTTTACCATTCTTTTTTTCCCCCCAGCGGTAACGTTCCGCGGCGAGCGGAAAAAGGAACGCGGAGTAGCTCGCTTTATTCGCGGCCCATTTGCATGCAAGTCTAATTACCGGCGCTGGTGAGCGAGCACGCGTAAATAGCGTAGGGATATCATAAGTGCGGGTAGTGAGTTGGAATTCGTGCAAGGGACGCGAGTCGTTTGGAGTTGCCGAGAGATGTAGTGCCGCGTGTTTTCTCTGTGGGTAATTATTAATAGTTTTGCTCGAGTGAAGTTCGTACTTTCGGTGTAATTATTTTTTAATTTTCTTTTGGAGTACTACTTTGTGGATAACTTTTCGAGCTCTGGAGCTAAGAGGAAATGTTTGTTAAATATACTGCTGGATATTCTTGTAAAAGCAAATTAGTTTAATCCAATGTTTAATGCTGTCAAGGTAATTTAAAGCTAATTAACTACTCGTCAATATTTTACCTTCTATAATGATCGAAAATAATCCTTATCAGAACTCGAGATTAGACCAGTCCCGGAACTCGCGCGGTCCAATCGATTTCGCGCATTTATGTCCTCGTGTCAGAAGCTATTAAGGAATTTCCGAATTAGAGGCGAGGAAGAGAGAGAAAGCGAGAGAGAGCGCTAATCCAGACTCTCGAGAGCGAGTTAGCTGGCCGCCAAAGCTTACTTTGACATCCAAGTTGTCACGCAATTAAGTAAGCACCTGGACGCGAGCCTGGGGGGTGGAGGTGGCACAAGAGCGCCTTCGAACTTCGTCAAAGTTTCCACTTAATTAGCAAAACGTTTTCCCCCGAGGCTTCCTCCTTGAATATGTATATAGATCGAAAAAGCCTCGGGGTTATGGTTACACGTGCAAACTTATCAATTAGATGTTAGCGAAGAAAAGCCAAGGAGCAGTGGCCGGCTTGACCTCTCGGCTGAGCAAGCAGATTTCTCTTATCGGTCTTCGAGTTGTTGAGATTCTTCGGGCTTAGGTTTGGCTTTTCTTGCGACGCGCGCGGGATCAGCGGGGATTCGACGGCAAGTCAAAGTTTACGCATCGCATTCTACAAATAGACGATCCATCAATTAGTTTAAAAATTCTGCAAACTCCAGCATTATTAAAATCAGAGCCCAAAAACTCTCCAACCACCCACCGCAACCAGCTCACCGCAAGCACCAGCGCAAGATCGAATAGCTCGGCTCCTGCTGGCATCGGCTCTAGCCGCGCGCGTAGAATAGCCAACGAGAGAGCGAGAAGCATCGGAATATTCAGCGCCAGAACTCATCGCGTACACTGACGCTCGGCCCGTCGGCTCTCTCCTATATAGCCTCGCACATGTGTGGCCCGGATTAATTAGCCGGGGCGCGCGCTCGCGTTCGCGTAATTTCGTACGCTCGAAGTTCGAGATTAGGGACGAGTGAGGGGGAGAGAGAGAGAGAAAGGCCATACGCGCAGCGGGATATTGGATTATACGTCATTGGTACACGTCGACGCGGCTGCGAGACTAACGAGCGTGGAGCTCGGCCCGCGGGATCGTCGATTGTCCTCGTTGCGCCAGTGCGGCGTTTTGATCGAGCCGAGGGGCGCGCGATTTATTCCTCTAATTGTCGAAAGTGCGGGGCGCTGCGGATAAGAGAGAAAGAGGAGAGTTTGGAGATGGGATTACGCGGCTGCGCTGATGAGTCATGATTGGGGGAGGTGTTTGTTTGGCGGTTTTGAAGTGTTTGTTTGCCGAGGGTTGTTGATTGATCGCGTTTTCTTTTACGGTTCTGATTTGTATTTTCATT
>JAPYZA010009614.1:0-23719 GCA_030522685.1 Eupelmus azureus | reverse complement strand
ACTATATATTTAATATTTAAAACATACAATATACATATAGGAACAATAAATTAATCTTGAGGAAGCTACGTGCCAATGAATTGGCAGCGGTTTTTGAACTGAATTTGTTTTATAAAAAATTCGATTATGAACAACTTTTATTTATTATCTCGCTAAAATTGTATTTTCCGAGATAATAATAAAATTATGGAAAAACTGGGAATATTTTAAAATTTTCACATAATGTTATTTTTGGAAATTAGCACAACTTTTATGATACTAAAATTACGATACATAATGAACTTGTATCAATTAATAATTTTGAAGTCCGTTATATAATTCTTTTTTCCTTCAAAATTTTATTCTTGTTCTGATTTCCGCAACAAAATTTGAGTTCGCTTTTCAGTCATCTAAATTCCTGATTTTCTTGCGGGATATCACATTCGCGCTCAAAAGTGCGCGCAGAGACGAATAAATTACACCGTACGAGGAGCACTATATCGTTTTTTCAGGTTACGCGCGAATTTTTGAGAAAATTTGAAAGTTTGAATGCTTAAATTGCGAATAATTATAATAACAATAATTATTAATAAGATACATTACATAATAATTAACAAAAAGATTGTAAAATAACAAAGCAAAAGTTCAAATAAGTTTATTATTTTGTATTTATACTAATCAACAATATTTACATCCCAAAATAAGACAATAATTAACTTCATTAGAAATAAAAGCAAGCTTGCGGCTATTCGCTGCACAACGACACTAAGCAATGAGCTGCACGGTTGGACCTCGCACGGGAGCCTGACCGATCGCTTAGCATATTTGCCATCGGTGGCGCTGCCACGATATAACTGCGTGCTTTTTCTTCGATATACCTTTCTTTGTATTTGTATGAAGAATAATCAGTAGGGCGTCAGTCAAGGTCAGATCGCATTCATTTTTCAACGACTAAATATCCATTCATTTTTAAATAAAAGTGTCTTATTTTATTTAAGTTTTAATCGCTTCAGTGGCCGATGAGTAAGCAGGATTAGCAGCTGTAACAAAAGTTGACCACAATCTTTTATATTGTAATCGCTTGTGCGTGGATCTCCGTATTCATCTTGTTATACGTCTCGACTGATCACGATCTCGTTCTTTGGTTAATCAAGCAGGAAAGTTGAAAAATTAATAAGGTTTTATCTTTTCGTTTATGGTGTTATTTATACCAATGTTACATCTTAGAACTTATAATCTATAATATTGATAGCATGGAAAAGAAAAGTATACAGACTCCAAGTGATACTGAAGTGGAATTCATTGACGTTGACTACACGTGGGAAATAATAAATTACAACTTTTATTTCAGTGACAAAACAGCTAAGCTTTATTCTAAAGATTTTGCGCCTGCTGATAAGTCTGATATAAAATGGCAATTAGAACTTACACCTGCTGTTACACTAGACCATCGCAGTTACACGGGTCTTTGGGTTACGCTTATTGACTCTAGTAGTTATATTGTTGAGAAAGCCCATGTAAAATTATTTACTTCTCAAGTAAATGATACTAAAATATCGATACATAATGCACTTGTTTCAATTAACGAAGGACAAAATCGATTCGGATCTGATTATTATGACTGCAAATATTTTCCTATGATAAATAACAAATTAACGATAATATGTGAAATTAAAATGAAAATTAAGACCAAGGATAGGAATCCTTCGTGTTTTAAATTAAACAGCAAGGATTTACTCCAAGATTATGAAAAGATCATGCAGAATGAAAAATTTTCTGACTTCAAGCTTATCGCTTCAGACGGAAAGGAGTTTAAAGTGCACCGGGTTGTTTTATCGGTTCGAAGTCCCGTTTTTGCAGCGCTTTTTGAACACGATACGAAGGAAAACAAAGAGAAGCTGGCACGAATCAATGACGTCAACAACGAAGCGATGGAGGAATTGCTACGTTACATTTACACTGGCAAAGTCGAGAAGCTAGACACTCTGGCATATGAGCTGCTGAGCGCATCGGACAAGTACGCACTGGACGAGTTAAAGCAGCTATGTGAAAGCGTTCTTGTGAAAAATATAACTATTGATAATGTGATGAGCGTGCTCGCGCTTGCTGATCTTCATAAAGCCGAGAATATCAAGGAGCGAGCCTTAGAGTTCATGGCTTCTAACTTGAGCAGTATCGTCGACACGCCTGGATTTAATTCACTGAGGAAAATGCACTGGTCTCTGGTTGAGGAAATGTTTAAAAAATTAGCAGTTAAATAAAGCGTATTACTTCTATACTCAAAAATAGATGTTTTTTTAAAAATATTATTATGATTTATGAATTATATTTTGTCACTTTTAATGATTCTCTTATATTTAACGGAGTATGCTGTATGCTTATTTCTTGCATCTAATAAAATATGTATAAATTCACTTTGTGATTATATTTTTGTTTTATTGAAATTTTCTTTACTTTCTTTAACCCAAATTTTACATATATTATAGTAATATTTTTCGAACTACAATTTCAGTTAAGTGCACTGTTCTTGTAAACTGGAAGTTTCAATTGTAACAATATTTAAGCCCTCTAATTTTCTTATTGAACTTTTAGACTGCAGGAATTATGGAAATGTCAAGTGGTAGTTGTTTTACTAATAATCTAGAACGATATTTTATCACAATTGTAAAGCATAGTGGCAAATAATAATTCTCTGAAATTGTTTGTGACATAAAAGATCCAGTATCTTGTATGTAAAAGAACTATACAATAATTGTCATCAGCTACTAATTTTACAAATTACAATTACATAATTACTATAATAGCTTTTCTAACAACTTAAATAATAAATATTTTTTATGTTTCTTAACTCTAGTTACATATAGATATATTCAGCCAACTTTTAAAGTAATGCTACTACGGCTATAAATCATAAGGAGTATTAATATGCGATCGGCTGGCGTCACCTAGCCAAATCCAGACTAAACAGAAGGAGGAAAATGTAACTGATACTTAACAAAGGAGCGATATCCAGTCAGACTGTTCGAGACAGTCCATCAAAAAAGTTCTTTAAACGGCTAAGAGTCAATCACAGTTACAAGTTTACTAGATATTTATTAATAAATAATTATTGAATAAATGAAAATAGGAGTTATTATTCGTTAGGTCTAATATTTCACTTTCCATAGTATTCAGATAAATTAAAAATTTAAAAGTATGCTTTTGTTTATAATAAATTTAGAATGAAATAAGACTAATTACAAATTTTGAAGTATTTACATAAAATATAAATTTTTTATATGGCAATCAGTAGAAGACTATAAATATTTAAATATTTGATCATCTTTTGACAAAATTTGCTAAGCAGAAGTATCTTAACTAATCCTAATTTTAAAGATTTTGTTTTACAAGAAGCTGAGATAGTCCGATTTTGCGAAAAGTTCCACTAATTTTGTTAACAAAATTATTGATGTTAGGACGTCGGTAATGTCGATAAGTTCGGATTTTTATACTAACTAGATTAGGCGACCGCTACGCGGCCGGAGATTAGTTTACGTTAATCTCAAATCTGTCTTCAGCGTAACATTTGAAAATCGCTAATATAGACCAAAAAACAATTGCAACTAACTAATCAGCCAATCACAAAAGGTTTTAAACTGCTAACAATGAAAAGCGTCCCAATCTTTTATAAAGGGGATTTTTCTGTAAATAATTTTGTCTAACAAAGTTGATGTAACGTTAATAAAAAACGGACTCTGTCAGCTTCTTGTAAAACAAAATCTTTAGAAAAAAAATTTTTTTTCGACTGATCTAATTTATGACTATGATATCATTTTTGGGTTTTTGTAAAATATTCCGTAGAGATGTCTATTCGATCCTTTAGGAACGTAATGAGGGCTTCAAACGAATTTTGTAATATTTAAAATTCAGGCATCCCTGGTAGAAATGATTCCGTATAATAGCCAGTTAATGGCCAGTTAATGGTCAGTTAATAACTAATAAGATAAAAAATGGCCAAAAAATAGCCATTTCATGGGCTGGAATTGTGAAATTTCTACCAGGGATCTATTTTCAATAATTCTGCTAAATTATTCAAGCTGAAGGTATTTTTTGAAATAGAAAACAAAAAATCACTTAATAAAATTTAAAACTCACACAGCAATTAAATTATTATTTATTGTTTTATTCATAACGGAAATTTTTCTATGAGGTTAATATAATTGACCATGAACAACCTTTTTTACTAACATAATATTTTTAAATATTCACAAAATATCATATATGCAAGATTCAACTCTAAAAAAAAATTACAAATAGGGAATTTTCTAGAATTTTTATTAAAAAAAAATCTACAACTTTCATCTGATAACATTTTCCAACCACACCAATATCCATTATCTCAGAAAAGGGTCTCTTTCTAAAAAAAAAAAACACCGCGTTCTTATAAAACCCAGATCTCCGAGCGGAGACTCGCAGCATGGAATTATTGTCAATCGATCAGACGACGGTCCATGATGCGATGCGAACAGAGAGAGAAATATAGAAGCTCGCGTATATGCGCGCTCGCTGCTATATGCTCGCTCGAACGCTTCGAATGATGAGGGCCACGGCTGGAACTCGATAAACGCGAGCGGCGAAAAGGCAGCGCGTGTGCACCTGCCAGTTACAGCGGATGCATAGCCCGAGAAATAGCCGGGCGCATCTAGAGCTGGGGATCGATGCAGTTTTCATAAGCTCGTGACGTTGAGGGAAGAGAAATCTTCGGGATGCATCATGAGGAGGAGGAGCGTCGTCTTCCTTTCCTTCGTAATTTTGAGACCGTCGCTAACGCGTTTTGGATTGTTTAGGCCGAGTGTGCTGACGATTGGGAAGAGGTGGAATTGTTTGAAGATTGATATTTAAATAATGGATTGGTTCTATGTAGCTTTTATTTATTGCTTTGGATTAGAGAATTTTTTCATGTTTATGTAAATCGCATAAATTTAAACGCTTAAAAGTTTAAAATGGATATTGAATGGCGTAATCGTTTGAATCTTTTGACGAAATTTTGAAAATATTCATTATATCAACCGTAATAAGAATTATTTTAAGCTTGTTGATACTCGGCAATTTTAAAAATATCAAACAACTGTGTTATGCGAGATCTAAATGCAATTTTAAGATCATTATTTACACGGATTTGTATAAGTACCTTAAAATTATATAATATCATCAGCATCCATTACTTTGGTTAAAAAATTGAAAATTTCGTAAAAGTTTTAAATTGGAAATAAATTTTTTTTTTTTAAGGTTATTATCGTTACATCTTTCGCGAGAATATAAAAATTTACTATAATGAAAATTGGAAACGTTATTGCGAGTAGGCTTGCTGACTGTTTATGAGAATTTTTTTCCGAAACCATATTTATTTGAACGATAGCCGTAATAACTCACGGATGGAAACATGTAGAAGATTGAAATTTTAAGAAAACACGCAGCTCTCTATAAGATATGGTTTGCAGAGTATGAAAAATTCATGAAAAATCAAAATTCTACATGCATGTACGTACAAATTCCTATTAAAATTTTCACTATTAAAATCAAAAACTTTCCTTGGGGTTTTTAATTTCATATAAAAGTATTAGTCTAGCGAATTCAATTATAAATTACTTTTTTAAAAAATGATAGGGATTGTGCATTCTATTTTTTATATTTAGTCTTGGGATAAACATTAATTGCTAAAATATATTATTTTAATTATTTGGAAGCGTTCTAATATTCATACAAAATCTAAGTGAATCTTATGAATATATATCCACGTAGAAAAGCTAGTAGAAAAAACAAAACATAAAATTTAACTCACACAGTACACACACAGCACATGTAAGTACACACTCGCATCATGCCATGCGCAAGTTCATATGAACTCACACAAGAAGAACGAACAGGACAGCTAGTGTTCGCCTTTTGGTGGCTCGCATCTTCCTTGTGGACATTGCACGGCACGCAAAGTGGTATAATAGGTGGTAAAGTTGCGAGGGACATATTATGTATATGTCAAGTGCAGAACAAGCTCAATGCAGAGGGGACGAGCTACGTTTGAAGATGAGAAGCGCAAGGACTGTTAAGCGAGATTATCATAAAACTAATTAAACATTGTTTTTTTCATAATTATTTTTTTTAAACTTTCGATATAAATTTTTGTATTTTTTTTTCTTTTTTTTGTGTATAAAGTGGTTTTTTATAGTTGCTTTAATTTTGATTATTTTTTTGCTAATCAAGAATCAGCTAATATGCATTATGTATACTCAGAATACTAATAAAACCACGTAATGTTTATTAGTTCATCTTTTAATATTAACAATGAATAATAATATTGCAAAATCAGAAGCATTATTAATAAAACTTTAAAAGCTTTGGTCAATGAAACGATAATGCATTTCATAATTTACACTAATTTTTATATATATTATGATATAATTTATATTATTATTTAATAGAAAAGTAATGTTAGCTTCAATAAACATAATGTTTTATTTCTGAAAATTTAATTTCTCGTTGCATTAAAGGATTTTCTTGTAGTATTACTTTAACGCTTTTACCTTATTAGTTAGATAAATACTTTCCAATATTCTCTTGTTTTATTTTTATCCTCGAAATTTTACAGCAACGCATAAAGTTAAATTTGCTCAATACGCTCTTATTAAAAATATCGAAAAACATTTCTAGGGATGTTGTAATTATTTTTTTATCACGGCAAATACTATACTTTTCATTATTCCTTCGATTTTTTTCCAATAAAAAGCAATAGCGTGTTAATAAAAATAATTCTCACAAATCCCATGGCACGCTTATTAAAACAAGACCTTTCTCCACCCAATCCACACCACATAACTATCAAGATAAATAATCCACTCAAGTTACCCAATCGTCAGGACCGACGCATAGCGCAAATGACGCGCGCGTCACGGAGCATCGACGAAGGGCCGAGCTTTGTAAGGGCTGACAGTTACACTCCTCTGATACGTAATTACCCGGACAATTGACGAAGGAGCGCGCGCTCGTAATTATGCAAAGTTGATAAAGCCGCGTCACGCGAGCTGGCTTCTGCGCGCGTGCGCGCATCCAGTGTCGTATATTTATAGGCAAGAGAGAGGAGCCATCCGACGATCCAGTTACTCCTGCGCGCGCGAGCGTCAATTAATTCGGATTAGCCCCGCGGCGGGCGGTCGCCCCGTGCGTGTAATGGCCGTAATACCTTTCGGCGTTATGCCACGGCATGACGTAATTATTTGCGCTCGATATACAAGGAGGGAGAACGAGAGCTTCAGGCTTTTGCGCGATCTCCTCTTCCGGCTCTGGCTCGTTATAGTTTGGCCGAGTGCAGTGTCGAGGAGAGGCTACTTACGTGTGCTCTACAGAGCCGGTTTTGAGATTTCAAAATTTTTGTTTGCATTAAGATCGTTCGATCTAAATGTGAAGGAGTGAAATTTGCATAAAATGCATGAATTATGTGTTGCACGGGATTATTCATTTTTTTAATTTAATTTTATTATTATTTTTTTTTATAAATATATGGGATATTTTATTAGTAGTGTCGTACAATATATTAATGTATTGTACAGGTCTTTATTGTTTATTCGAATTGTAAGTAAAATATGAATTAGTTTAATAAGTAAAAAAGAAGCTATTTTGTAAGAAAATTTTAAGAATAAAAACTGCTATGTAACTCTCTGTCGATTATCTTAATACGCTGAAAATATTGCCGTTCTTTGTTAATTAATTTTAATTGAATTTTTATAAAATATTTTTTTATTATGTATAAGAAATTGTATAAATAATTTCTATTCTCTTGTGTACCTAATACTTGTATGTAAAGTTTACTGCATGAGACAACCATCACATAGCACTGTCTATCTAGTGAACCGATGTGGATCTAAATTGTTTCAGAATTCAAAGGAAGCGTCTCAAGAACTGGTTCCTTTAAAATATTTGGACACCATCTCATGATTTAAGACAGCGATGCGTTAGCATTTGTAAAGCGCGACTATTGTGAGACAGGATTAAATAAATTATAAACAGTTATTGTAAATATTTTGTTTGATAATATTAAAAATAAAATATTATTTTTTAAATTCTTTTAAATAAATACTTTATTGTAATAAATAATTAATAATTTTTTTATTAAATACAAGAAAATTTATTTAGATAAGATTTTATCTACGACTTCTTTAAGATCATCAACAGCTTTTTTGAAATCTCCAGCATCGACTTTTCCTTCTTCCTCCTTCTCGATTTTATCAGCTGCTTCCTTAATTATTTTTTCGAATTCAATGCCAACCTGTAAATAAAACAGTAAATAAATTAGTTTTTGTTCAAAAACAAAGAAAATCAAACAGCTGGATTACTTACTTTTTCCAGTTGTTCTTCAATAGCTTTTTTGCTTTCTTCATCTTTATCAAGCTAAAAAGTTAAAATAATATTAAATATATGCTTATTGTATTTATCATACTGAGCTTAATATTATAAAATATACCTTCTCCTCATTTTTGAAAACTTCTTCCAGGATTGTTTTAAGTTCTTCAATAGCAGATAAGTACTCTTCAGAGTTCAATTTATCTCCGATTTTTTTGAATACTACTTCCAATGATTCTTTAATAGCTCCACCAATTTGTTCAAACAATTTTCCAAAAATTTGATTCAATATGTTTTCAATTACTGATAAATGTTCAATTGACTAAAAATTAAATTTTGATACGATACAGATTTTGTCATTTTCAAAGAAATTTTCATATCTTGTATTATAAATTACAAAAGTTTGAGCTACCTACCTTATCCTCTGAACTTTCAGCGACATCCCGATTGATAGGAGAAGCCTATGAAAATTTACATCCATTGTATTATGTTTTTTTATTAGCAACAATATTCTACCGTAATATTTAAATATAAAGAAAAAAAAAATTATAATCCAGTTTAATATTTGACTTCGTAATTTATCAAAAATGTATTGCTTTATTGTTAAATAAAGTAATAAATCATTCATCTTTATTGTATGTCGATTGATATAAAAAATCTCAAAATTTACGTGTGTTATAATGTCTTTTAGTAATAAAAACTTTCTGCTATAGTACTTAAGCTATGATGGAAAAAAATTATAAACAACTTTAAAGTGATATGAATATGTTAAAGATAAACACCGAAAAGCTTTTAATTATGTAATAACCAAAGTCTATAGAAGATAGTGAGAAATAAATTTTTAATTATTTTTCCTTGCAAATAATTAATATTTAATGTTCTTATAAAATTTTCAAGAAGTTTATAAAGAGTTTTGAGAATAACATTAATTTCAAGAATGGACAAGTATTTTTATATGGAATAAATGAAATTATAGTCAGATTCATAAGACAGTATAACAATTTTTCTACGTTTACTCATTTTTTTTTTCATTCTATTTTTATTACAACGGTTTCTTGCTTGAACTTTTTTAATATTTTACTGCACAACTTGTATAACATCTAGATTATTATATTATAATTATAGTTACTTTAACTTACATTAAACTTTATTTATTTAGTAATCTATAAAAAGTGCAAATAAAAACTTACGTAAACTACAGCACAGCCGAGAAGGACAACGAACAGAATTTTCGACACCATTTTGAGATTGGTTACTTTTCCAACAGTCGACGAACAGTCGATTTGGCTTCACAGTCACTTGTATTTATACAAGACAATTTTGTTATCTCAATCGAGTCAATAATGGTTTCAATTAACGCATTCATTTGTAAGTATACACTTTAATGTTTCGGGCAAACAATTGTTACTAGTTATTCGACATGTCGATGCAAAGATTATAATTCAAAAAAGAAAATTTTCTTAGCAAAATCTTCAATTTTATGTACTAATTTAAATGTTTTATTAGAATTTGATGGAAAATATTTTGATTATTCAACAGAATGTACAAGTATATTCATGAATGCATATATAAGTTTAAGTAAACTTGATTATTCAAATCACTTTTTAGTATTTTAACGAAAAAATTCGAAAGTGTTTTCAGACAGTTAGTGTTGATTATCTTATTATCTTATAAAACGTCATATGCTGTATTTACAAATGAAAATATTAAATATTTAAAACTAAACTACAAAACATAAATCCAGCATGTAAATTTGAATAAGTTTTAAGTTTGGAAAAGAAATTTTATTATTTAATATAAAATGCACTACCGCATAAATCATTAGTGGACTCTAATAAACTCTAGTTAACTTACTCTTTATTTCACTCTAGTCTGAAATAGAATAGTTTTTAAGCTTTTAAGAACGAAGTAGTCATTTTAATCAATTCATTTGAATTTACTTGCATTTTTTTATTTTTTTATTTAATGTGCTTTGTTGATGATTTTGAAATCTTGTGAATGGATAATACTGTTGTTGAAATGAATAAGGTCTCAATGAATTATTTTTTTAATTTTAATTAACAAAGTCACTTCTATAAATAATTATTACTGTGAGATGTTCCAACATCACTAGACTTATATGTCTTGAGTATTTTTCAATAAACTAACTGTATCGATGTTGCAAAAGCCATCGCAACACGGCTGATGCTTGTTTTAACAATTCAGTTAGCAAGTGCAAAGACCGTTGATACTCTGAATGTCTAGATTTGATTAGATGGTCAGCGTCATGATGTTCTGCTCCACATAACTCGACCTACAGTCGAATTTGTAAATTCATATGCAGTGGAAGAATCGACATCTTTTTCGTCTAGAAAGCGATCTGAAATTAGAAAGTGCTGTTGAATAAATTTGAGTGAAGATAAAGCGAACATACTTGCTGAATCCACTTCGGCTAGAAAAAATCGACTTAAGACCCAGCAATAAAGGACAAAGTTTCCTAATTGAGGAAAGAACGACACCGCTCAACCAGACATCTAAAAGTAAGAACAAACCTATAACACCGCTGCAGAAGAATAATTCTGCCTAAGTTAAGACTAAAATTATAATTATGCAAGAGTAAAGTCATTTGTAAAATTTATCTCTGTTCATTATTGAAATAAACGATAAAAAGACTTCATTACATAAGTAATGAGGTGAAAGCAAAAATAATTAAAAAATTTTAAAGAATTGTTGTTAATAATAATTATTTATTACCTTCGCCCAAATCAACTAAATTATAAATTATAATTATAATTATAATTACTACTTTTCCATTAGAAATTTGCATTGCGTTCACATAAAATTGATCTTGTATTAAGGTAGGTCAAGCGCCAACTATAGTTTGTTGTTTATAAAAAATGAAAACACTGAACATTATTTAGAAATTTTTAACAAAGTTAGTTCGTATTTGAAAAATATTGTCCCTGTAAAATTTCCGGTAGCCTTGCCGATCATCCTTTCGAAATATATTCATTCAAAGTTTAATCTACAAATTCTTGATCGTAATAAAAACGTACATTCTAAGAAGTATATCTAAAAAATGTAGTCGACACGGATACCTGAAATTTTACAAGGACAATATTTGAAGCAAAAACTCACTTGCCTGATAATTTCAGAATTTTGTGCAGTGTTTTAATTTTTATGAACAAGAAAATAAATTTGTAATGTTAAATTTTTAGTAATATAGACTTTTGTGTTCAAAAAAGACCATTTTTCAAGCTTTGGTGTCTTTACCCTTCATATTTTGTGTATAAAAATAAATACATTTATAAAACGACAGATATTTTTAAGTTGATAAGAATCCATATGACTTGAAAGTATGACAATATAGTAAATTGCTTATTTGGCCTATTGAACCCTATAGTATTCATATTATTTGAAGTTGATGAAGGATAAAGAATTTTTCTATTCTTTGATTATTTGACTGTATCATTTTCAAAAGCGTGACACACTCTAATGCGTTAAATTTAGTGTAGAAAAAAGATAAGATATTGATTAACTGAAGAAGATGTAACAGTCACTTTCAATGGATGTGTATGGATTGTGTGTTTGGATTGATTGATTATAATTTAATTCTTAGAATCTAGATAAATATCAGAATCACTTCATATTGTAAAAACATTTCCACATTGCTGCTGTGGTGAACGAGAATCGAGATTATTTTGCCGAACTTTTGCGTTATTTTCTATTATTTGAAGTTCTTTTTTTTTATTTTTGATTATTAATCGTCTATTAATTTTTCACTTTTTAATTTTATGTTGTAGTTTATTTTGTGCATGACAAATACAGGTATACACAAACTTTCCATTGTTTTATGTGTACAAAAATTTAGAAAAAATAAATATTATTTCTTCTTTTAGTTGTTTTAAATGTTTTATTGTCGTTTAAATAAAAGAATACCTATTATTAATATCATTCTCAAGATATAAATCAATGATATTGCATGTTATTTTTAAAATTATAAAAATATTTAATATATTTAATAGATTTATTTAATAATGTATATTACATAACTAATTTTAAAAAATTGTGAGTAATAATAAAAAATAATTTATTTTATTCTGTTTATACTATGTTCTTTTATAATTAATTGTAATAATAATAAAAACTTTACTCTTAGTTATTAGATTTTTTTATTTATCCTTCTACAAACCTAAAGTGACGGCATTGCAGTCGTGATAATCAGACAAAAAATCATATTGACCCTTTTTTAACATTTCTGATCAGTATCCATAATTTGCTTTAATAACTGTTCATACAGGTGTACAGTTTACAGAATCGTTTAAAAGTCTTGATAGACAGTGCAAGAAGCTAATGACAAAAGCTTGATGCCTGTAAACATCAGTTACATCGCGCTCTGCAATTACAGTTTGATGAAATCATAATTTTAATTTACTACAAAATTATTCTTTTTTACGTATTTTAACAAATCTACTTCTGGAAAATATCAACTGAAAATCAATTACTGTACTACAAACTTTATCAATCAAATTAGTCTTGAACAAAGTTACGAGTTTCGCTAAAAACAAAGCTGCAAATTCACTGGAAATAGTATAAGAACTCAATTGCCACGGTCCATCACTTTTTCGCGATATTCGCGTGCACATATGCGCACACAGAAGTTATTGAATTATTCCTCGGCAAATTCAGCTACGAGTACCTTACGCTTGCGCCAATTACAATTGAATTTTGGATGGTCGCTGGCCGCGCTTTCGCGATTGCATGCTGCTAGGCTCTTGAATGTCCCAAGAGCCCGCGTGGTCGGTGCAAAATAACGAGGGATATTGCGCGCACAGCCGGCCAGGCCTTCGCATGTAGGAGAAGTGGACGTTATCGACGCTGGCCCGAGGATACGTACGTTTGCGTTTAACTGCAAGACGCTTGTGCATGGCCAGATGTCTATTGTTGACATATTGTATTTCACTTACTTATTACCTCGTATTATTGACGGGTTTCGTTTCGTTTTGATCAGTTTATTTATATATTTACTTATTATTTTTTTGCTGTTAGTAAAAATCAACTAAAATGACGAAATTTATACGTTTAACACGTGGCATGCTTGAGAACATTTTGGTTATGCCAAAAAACATGCAAAAGCATTTTTTGGCAGTATACAGTAGTGTGAGTAAGTTTCAGAGAAATTTTGAACAGCTTCTGTATTATTCATTCTTACTTTTTTTATTTTATTTTTTTATTTTTGACGCTGTCCAGCTAGCATCACCTGATGAGATTTATTAATTTCTGCTTCGCATATTTCGCATCAGAGGCCCAATAGGAGATACACTTCCTTGCTTACATTTCCTCCAAGCATGCGCTCGTGAGGATTATCTACTAACTTTGTTACATGCAGGTGTAGTATGCGCGTTGAAGCCTTGTACACGTAACAGCTTTGGTTCATGTGCATCATTACCTCTCTGTGTGTCTCTTTGCTTGCGCGAATTCGCGGGACAAATCCTGTGAGCGAAGATTATCTCTGGGTTAATGATATGAATTACAGCAGCCGTAATCTATGTAAGTGAATTATAACAAGAAATACTTTAATACATTATAAGAATTCTTGAAAATGAGATTCAAAAGTTTTGCATCACGTGAAGGAGGTTTGCTTAGCATTAATTATCTATAAGGTTAGCTGCGCTATACTTCTTCCTATGATACACACTCTTCAATAAGCCTGCAGGCATCGATTTTCAGCAATTATTTTTATAATATTTTGTATCTTTTATAAGGTAAAGCGGGGGAAGACGCCAGCTTGGGAAAGACGCCACTTGGCTATATTTTCTATGCTTACATAGAAACAGCAATGAGACTTAGATTTTAGAACTTATTATGATTAGCTTATCATGTGGTCAAAATATTGTATTATTCTGACTTTATTTTCATGTCTATTATTTTCTATAGTCTATATTTTTTTATGTCCATATTTTCTACCAGGGATTATTTCTAGTAATTCCTGATATTTTCTTCTGGTGCCCTATCATATACTAGTAAATATTTATTATTATATTACAATCTGTTAATAAATAATTTGAAACGTGATAATTTTTGTTTTTAATGAAAAAAGCAATTATAATAGATGAAATGATTTTCATTAAAATACAAATACTTTGTAATTTGCACTCACATTCGTATTTACGATGTTTCGCACATATATACATCTAGTTTTACTTACCGTTTTCGCGCTACGTCTTAAGTCCCGAGAAGTTGAAGCTCGAAGTTTGAATAATTTACAAGGTACCTACCTGCTCCAACTATTTCAATTTCCATTTAGAATACTAGAAGCTGAAATATATATCTTTGCCTAAATCCGGATTCTTTGCTAAATGAATCTTACAAGATTTCAAGATATGTAGTTACAATGTAACAACAAATTGTGTTTAAGCTAAGTGCAATATTTATCATTACTGTTATATTAGCTTTTCTTAAATGTGGTTATTATATTATTCTATCAACTAATAACCCCTGAAATATTTTGTGATTTCTTATATCACTTTAAAATCACTTAATTTTTTATTAGTATATTCTTCATGAAATTTGATATTCATGAACTGAACATAAAAAAGGCTACAAAAATCACTAATTTTGACTACACTATATATGCACCCTCTTACGTCACACTCATCTAAAATCGAAAGTAGCCCTATGAACGTTTTTCGAATAAAGCAATACGCGGTATACAGTCTCATAAAGAAAAGCCATAAATTATAGCTTCTCCTCTCCCTTCTGATCGATCATAAACAGAGCGGCGTAAAATTCGCGAAAATCTCGCCATTAAATTCACCGCGCGAACCTCGCGAAGTAACTTATGTGCGAGCCATCAAGCCGCCATAAAAACATAGGTTTGACAGGGGCTAAGATAAAAAAAAAGAGAACAGCTATAAATCGTCTGCCAAAAAAAAAATCGTTGATGTATATCCCGATCACGGACTCGTCATCCATTGCGCAAAACGACTGCAGATACATCGCAAATATTCCGGTTCCGCTAGTTATTCCCGCGCAAATAAAGAGCTATCTGAAAGGGCTGCGCGCGCAGCGACGTGCCGCGAATTTCAAAGTAAAACGTCTCGAGCTTCCGCGCTTTTTTCGCTCTCCGCCGGGATAGGTAGGCGCGCGCGTGGACGACGAATTTGCTCAAAGTGGGGGATGATAAATTGCGAGAGGAGATCGAGGAGTGTAGGACGTAGCTGTACGTAGCAAGCGAGAGAGGAAAAACCATGACGGATATGGAAAAAGAATGAGAGCGCGTAGAGGTATATATACGGCGCGTAAGACGAGCGGGAATACTGGGAGCTGGGCTAAGGGAAATGAATTAAGATGGACGGCGGGAAAAAAATTAGACCGGTTTAAAGTGGAGATTGGAGTTGATGTTGCGCGGGATTAATGCGAATGATTTTTTGAAGTATTTTTTTTTAACGAGATCGATAATTCTTTTTAGCGAAACAGTAGTTTATTGGTGATTATGTAACAATAAGAGAATGTTTGTCTTTACTTGACAGGAAAATTGGGAGCTTGAAGAAACATTTGAAAGTGGAATACACACGATTGTAAAAACTTTATAAGTCAACGAATATTGATGTTCAAACTTTATTTCTACCTGAATTTAATTTGTTTTCATACATAGTTAAAACAAATTAAGCGCGCATTATAAGATATTAGCAAAAAATTGCAATGCACTTTACAAAATTGATTTTCAAAATATAACTTTAATTAATTAAATGTGGTTTAGAAATTTTTTGAGGATTAAAAGATTAGCGTATTAGATATTTAGATGCACAAAATTTTATAAATTAACGCCTGAATTATTACTTCCTCGTAGAAAATTAATTCTAAGTCTCAAGTACTTTGACCAAGAAGTCCAATTTATGGTAGGTAGGACGTAGATTTTGTCATTTCAAGGGAGTGCGAGGGTTTTCAATAAATATTAAATCTTGATTGAAAACTTTACAAAGGAATATATTGTTGCACTTTAATAAACGTACGAATAACCAAAACAGAAACTTGCGCACTACAGTCAATTTCTAGCTACTAGTAATCACACGGGCTTCAATTACTCTCTCTAAAATTGAAAATTCAAGATAGAAAAATGTACCGTTGGCCGATATGACCGACCAACTCGACTACTGAGAGAGAGAGAGAGAGAGAGAGAGAGAGAGAGAGAGAGAGAGAGAGAGAGAGAGAGAGAGAGAGAGAGAGTCTGGCAGCGTAAAGTTTCGGCAAGCACGAGTATTACCCCTTCCTCCGTACCTATATCTGATACGCGACTATCCTGATCTAATGAGAATTCTTCATCATCTTGTACTAATTACCTTAATAAATTAGACAAAATGGGATAATTTTAAAAGTAATCTTAATTTATTAAAAGATAAAATATATGATTTTTTAAGTGTGTTAGTGAAAGAGTCAGAATTTGAAAATAAGGAGTTAAAGGAGGGTAAAGGAAAAGATGCTATAATTTAGAGAAAATAATTTCAGTGATAAGAAGCTTTTCGATTAAGCTTATTATAAAAGATATTTCATTGCGCAGTCTTAATAAATTTAAAGTTTACATCTCTTTTCGAGCAATTTAGTAATTAAGTACAATTTAAAACTGTTAATGAAAAATCAAGAATAACTACGCTATGGAAGAAAAATCAAAGGTTGATAAATTAAGTCTAATTTTTAAGTAATTTAAAAAAATTTTCTCTACTGTGATTATTGTTTCATCTTATACAGAAGCAAAACGTAAAATATCAAGTAATTTTCATTTTTACGGTCCTTGTTTTCATTTCATTAATTATTATTTTCTTAAGTGTGCCAATATTTAAATTAAATTTTATTAAATTCATTGAAATTTAATTTGAGTAGACGTATTTTATCGTAATATTACAGCAAATACTTTCACGAAGGAATTTCATTATATTACAAGTTCTAGCTCGCAAACTATTTTAAATAAGATTTTGATTTTGGTATTAAAAAATCTTTTAGAATTAATAACGTAATTGATAATTAAGGTATAATTCATGTAATAAATACTATTATCTATAAAACAACTCTATAATAGTATTTTCAACGTTAGAGAAAACAGCATGAACGAATAAAACATTCAAAATTAAAACTTTAAATAGAATAAAATAGACCTTAAATACATAAACATCTCACGTCAAACTATAATCCATTACAGACCAGCATTTCAAATTCATTCCTACCCACTATCCACAAAAAAAAAAACGGAATCACAAACAAACCATTAACAGCTCAACCCGAAAACCCCGTCCCAGCCTCGAGCGAAACGAAATCCGCTCACGAAGGCGCGTTTACGTAAACCCAAAAAAAGAAACAGAATCGCATCGCTCCCCGGCCTAATACATCAAGCTATAAAAAGCCAGAAGATTGCCGGAGAGCGGCGCGGACGAGCGGGCACGCGCGAGCGCGAGAAATCGAAAGACGCCGATAAAATATGAATGAGGAACGTAAGCGAAGACCTCTAAACACACAGCCAGCCTCTCCTCTCCCGCTCACTATACGACGAAGGGAGAGAAACGCGCGCGCTGGCGCAAAAGGAGCTTGCGCCGCTGCTACTGGGATGCTGGCTCCGCCGCTGATGCTTTGCGCGCTCCTCAGTCGACGTGCCGGCAGCAAAGCGAACGCACGTTCGCCTCGCGGGGGGCGCCGAGGCGCTCTTTTATACTAACCGCGCACGCGTTTACGTCGGCTGTACGTGCATTATTTGCTGGGTAATAGATTTACGGATTCCAGTGCGGTCGGACACACGGAGCTTTTTGTTGTTCAGTGCGCGCACGTGTGAGTTCTCTGTTGTGCGGTTCCGTAGTACGGTGCGGAGGAGGGGTGAGTGATAAGATGGTTTGGGGCTGATGCGTGCTTCGCGAGTGTGCTTTTAAGTGCGTTTTTGCAGGTGGTAGGAGCGATGCGAGAGGCTTTGTGGAGACGCCGCTGATTTGAGGATTGGATAAAAGGTTGTTGTATTTATGAGTGCTTTATTCGGCTGGACTTGCGAGCGATTTTTGGGGATCGGTGAAAGTTTTTCTATTAAAGTTCGGAGGAAGTTTTATGGATCTTATGCAAATTTATTTGTGTTTGTTTTTATATTTACGTTGTTTCTGCATAAGATACATCTGAAGTTTATAGATTTATTCGTATTTTTAGAAATATTTAGGAAAGTTGGAAACAAACTTGTAAGTTATTTAAATAGAAATAACATTTTTGTGTAGCTTGAATTATTGAATTATTAAGGTTGAAATACTTTTCTGTTGTCAAAATTATATGTACAAGTTTTTATCATTATAATTAAATTTATAAAAAATTAATCATAATGAAGAAATATTTGTAGATTAAAAGTCAATAAATTTACAGATAATCAACATTATTACTAAATTGTATGAAAAACAATGTTTAAATAATACTTTTAATTCATTCTAATTACATTAGAAGATTGTATGAAAAACTAAAGTTTCACGACATCGACGGTTAAAGCGTTAAAGTAGAACAAACTTCCAAGATGCAGTATTCAATCAAAATAGAGACTAAATCAATACTGATGTAAATGTGAGCAAGTATGAAATATAATTTAAATGTGAATACAGAAATTTCAATTTAAGTTATCAGCAGTTTCTAATTTGATAATTAATTCAATGAGCCCAGGCAACGTCGATATTGGTGTCAAGTTTTAAATATTAATTTATTATTTTAAGAAAAATATAAAATAAAATGTAAAAGAATAAAATTAAATATACTTTTTTAAATATATGTTATATATACTTTTCTTTAGTTTAATATTTTTTAAACTTTGCAATCTATTTTATTACAACATTAACTAGTTAATAAACACTAAAATAGTATGCTTTGATGAAAGTTAATATAGCATTTCACTACTCGTAATCAAGCTCTATCAACTTCGAAGTACTTGTTTGAGTTTAACACTTCCATACCATGAGTAAATTTCATAAATTCACTTCTAAAGCAACTTTTTGTTCTCATTAATTTAATAATTTACATTAGCACAAGGAAAGTTTATAATTCGAGTTACTTTAAAAACAAATCACACAAAAAATTGAATATCAAAGCAACTAAGCAAATTGTCTGCACCGTCAATTTAATTAATGTAGTAATTTTTAACATTAAAGGTATAAAGAAGTTTATTTTACTGAAATGATTTAAACATTTGATATATAAAATCTATTACCTTTTAACATTGTTAGCTTTATTTTCAATAACACGTGAATAATAAAATATCAATTCTTATATTTATTATATGTGTACGTTTATATTATAAGTAATACATCTTACTCTAAAAACAATAATTGCAAATTTTAAAATATAGTAATTAAAAAAATTGATTGTCAATGGTAAATTTTAATATAATTTTTACTCTATTAACACCTACATTATTTTTCATTCTGTATAAATTGTAGATTTTAACTTATCATGATTTCGTGAAGGGAGTGGCAATATCTATATACTATGTCTACATAATTTCGCGACGTTTAATCGAGTTTATTCAACTTACACGTATTTAAACAGGCTAAATTAACTTGTTTTGGTAAATTAACCTTTTCAGAATATTAATATAAAAGCTTGAATAGCTTCATTGCACATATTTTCTTGCGAACTTACGCGTTAACTTTCCTTAAAAACTCAGTTAAGCTCAAGCTTAAAAAACACTTAATCTAAATACTCGGAGAAGAAGCTTTTAAAATTACTCCCCCTTTTAAAACCCTCCCGCCAAACTGTCGCTCTCCAGAACCACAATCAACTAAAAATTTCCCCTAAAAACACCCAACAAACACGACATTACCCTTAAAATTCCCAGCACAATATCCACCTCTCGCCAACCCCGACTCACAAACTCTTCTCACCCAAATCCTCAATCGCGCATCGATTCCCTCGAAAAACCAAATCGAATCTTTCCAGCAAACCGTTCGAACAAGGAAAACCCGATCGCGAATTATCGCCGCATCCGTGATCCAAATTTCAAAGCGCGCCCCTTTTCGCGCGCCTCTCTTTTTTTTTCGTACAGCCGCGCGCGACTTCAACGCGCCTTTTGTGCGCGCCCAGGCGGTTTATCGGCCGGCGCGATCGACTATAGCTGCCTTCGCGGATGCGAGGATCGCGCCGAATCAATCGACGTCCTCGTTTCCAGTCATTACTACTCGTTGGCTCGGCGGCGGCTGTTAGCGAGGCGACAGGGACGCGCTTTTTTGCGCCGAGATGGCGTGGGAGTTTTTTCGCGGAGAGAGGAGGTTAGTGGGAGTCGACGCTGTTTGTTGACTTTTTTTTCTTGGTTAGTGGAACGTTTTTATTGGTAAGTTTTTATGTCTGCTCGGCTTCGTGAAATTAAATGTGAAGAAAGTGCTTTATGGTAAAAGCTAGCTTTGTTATTTTACTGTGGTTTATTCGAATGGAAAGTAGGTCTAAATTTATTCTACCTTTTAACGGTAACATTAAACGCAGTATGTATCATTTCTGATATGAATTTTAAATTGAGTTGGTTTAGTGAAATTGATCAATCACGAAGAGGGAAGCTCCCCTAATCTTAAGTAAAGTGAATGTTTACTCGGACAAATGGTTTTCCCTATAAGTCTGTTTACACGTGATTGCTGACATGAAATTATAATTCTACTGCAATCGATAATAATGCATTACATGTAATGAGGACGTCATTAGTTATGATCTACATAAAGCAGTAGTAAAAGTTTATTCGAAAATTTAAGCTTTACATTTTACAGTTCTTGTGATTACCAGATTTTATAGTGAAATGTGTCTTTAGTAAATAATGTATAAATATTTTGCGCTTAAATCAGGTTTGAAATATCTTTTTTTCATAATTACAGAGCACTTTACTTTCAAAGTCTCAGAAAGATTGGATTATAATATTGAAGGAGACCATTATAAAAAGATAAATTCTTCGGAAGACTCTATGGTACGTAACAACTACCTTAAAATCGGTGCACGTACTCTTATAAAGAAGAAATCTCGATAGCTTTCTCTGCTTGCCAAAGAACAAAAGAGAACGTCATTTTAGATGTAGTTTCGTACTATACGGGACTATTCCGTCATATTTTTGCAATTTCGTGCAATCCCATACCTACTATCTCTTTGTGAAAAAGCTTTCAGTGGAATTGAAACATAAATGAGTAAAATTTTAAAACAACAAGTACAGGACATATGTACAATCCACACAAAAACACACCTTCGAAACAAATTAGTAAAATAATATTTCGAATTAAAAGAAATATATGTGAATCCTAATTTATAATTAATGATACGACATCAATGATTGAAATCTCTTATTGTTATCACCTTTACTCAACACAATTAAGGTTAATTGAATAGGGGCGGTTATATACAACTATTTGAATTCAAACTTACTCTTAAAATCAAATTACACAAATCCATTATTTCAATCCCAACTGTTACAACATAAATTACAAAAACATCCAAAACAAACAAATCGAATTTTTCCCATTCCCACTGAAAGATATGAAAGTACATTTCGAAAACTTTTCTAAATGATTAAAACTGTCGTACGGTTCCACGCTCGTTGCCTTCTGTCAGCTCTTATTTGAGGTGTGGGCGAGCGAGGACCATGCCAGAACGGAACACGAGAGATATAGAGGAGCAGACCGAGTCGCGCGAATCTATTGTTACTCTGCTCGGAGGACAATACACGCAGTGGCTCGCGCGCATCTGCATTGCATGTCTGTTTGGAATAAGATGAATAGTTTTGACAAAAAAATTGTATTGGCAAATATATTCATCTGATAGTTCTAACTTTGAACTAATGTTGTTATTGCTATATTATCACTCTATTTCTCTTGCATACACATATTTGAATAAATATTTACGAAATTAGTAGAATCTTTTGGTACTGCTTTTATACACCTTGTTTCCATTTCGCAAACAAATCAATCACGAGATACACGACTGGATCTGAATCAAGAATTCCCCTTATAAAAGACTCGGTTAATGCCCAGCATGGCTTAGGCCTCGCGCACCACCCCCTCGCCCTCCCTTCTCGCCTAACAAGCCCGAAAATCATCTCATCGCATCATCATTAAATCCATTCAGAGCCAGCGCCGACTTCCCCCACGTTCAAGCAAAATAAGCCAATAAAATCGATGCGCTCGATAAAATCTTCCAAGTACACAGCGCAACTCCAGCGCACCCTCCGAACTCTCAGCCCCCTCCCGTGCACACAAACTCCACCTCAAGTGTATCCATTTCCCGCGTCTCTACTACACAGATACCCCCGCTCAAAACTTGATCGGTCCCAACTCCAGGCGAACTTCGATACACACCCCCGCGTATATGAATTTCCGCCTAAATCATCCGCCTCGGCCGGAAAAATCGCGCGCAGGTGTTTAATTTAACGAGGCTGCTGCTGCCGCTGCTGCAGGTGCGCCGCGAGCGTAGGCGACCTGACGTCAATGCGAATTGCCCGCCGTGTGCGGGGTTGTATACGTGCGCGGGTAAGCGTAGGACGAACTTGTGGTGTAGATACACCGGAGGAGGTTTGTTTGGGCGGCCGCTATTGTGTAAGGGATCCATTGACTTTTTTTACGCTCGAGGGGATTTTAAGGAGGATGATCGAGGAGCGTGTGTTCAAGGTTTTTGGGTGGATTTGAGGGTTTTTGGGAGGTGCGTGGGTTAGCTTGTTAGTGTAATTGGGTAGGAGTTTATTTGAATCTTCTTTTTTGAATGTGTATTTTTTAGGAATAATGAAGTAGTAATAGGTGAATAATGAAAAAGTAATTGAAGGGCTATTGAGTCCTCTTGTTTGTCGTGGCGATCATTTTGTACGTGCTTTTTCAGGATGCATTATTAACGAGAGGATTTCCCGGTAAAACGCGTACTTCATCTGAATAACGGCTAATAATAAATCGTTAGTAACAACTCTGGCCATTGTTATGAACTGCAAAAAACGCGTGCTTCACAATTGAAATTTTCCATTTCACTAACGACAAAGTTTTTTCCGGACAATAACATTTTTTTCAATTTTCAAAATCGAATTGAAAGAATAACAAAATTATAAAATAAAATTCCTTTGAATGTTTCAAAGGTTTAGAAATCAATTTTACAACAAAAAATTAAAGTATTAAATGTAACGTTGATAACACTATTTTTGACACGGTCTGATCCAACTCGGGCATTATCTACTTACAACCAGAGATTTATTTTTAATCACTGATAAAGTTTTTCATTTGACCGTAAGATTTGAAAACACAACAAAATAGCGTAAGAAAAGTTTAGCAGAGCTCATAGTTGTGATAAATTCAATAATTTCTTGTTTTTTATATCGTTATTGTACATGGAAAAAATTTTCGCAAAATTACTGTGCTTGTACATACGAATATAA